>VURO01049306.1:0-13409 GCA_015108175.1 Pelvicachromis taeniatus | reverse complement strand
CACAAAACACAACGGAAATGTTTCTGCGGAGACAATAACCCGACGGACCAGTTGCACAAACCAAAAGCTACATTAAACATATCTTTGTTAGAATTATCTTTGTATGTATATTCCAGATATCTGTAGTATTATAAGAATCATGAGATTACAACACAGTTACCTCTCCTCCACTTCCTCCACAAAAAGTGTCTCCCAGTCCCAGCGCAATGGTTAGCATGTTTTGGTTCGTGTAACTGGTCCGTCGAGTTATTGTCTCCTGTGTGCTTTCGCAGCGTTTTTCTTTTTGCAGGTGTTTTATGTGCTTTTGCAGCGTTTGGCCTCTCAGGCCACCGTAGTCTGCAATTGACGGACAGTTTTTCTTTCACGCTTGACAGCAGCGATTTGCTCTGACAGGACGCTGGAGCAACAAAACACTGTTCCTGTTGTCTTGTTAGTTTATCATAAATAATCTTGTGTAATGTGATATCAAGTGAAGACATGGGAAGGGCTTCACTTCCCATACCATCACAAGTCATAATAAATGGTCTGTGCACCTATTGCATAGATGACATGAACTAAAGGGCGTTTTTTTGTTGTTGTTTTTTTTAGCGCTTAAAGCTGCAGTTTTTGACCACTTGAGGGCGCCACAAGCAACCGCACAGCTGCCCGCTACAGTAGCTTTTCAGAGCTTTTTTTCTCCATCAGGAAGCCAAAGCACCCAGGTCATAAACACAGATAAATGCTGATGTAAGAGCACACCAAACATCAAACATCTTCCAAAGGACACTGCAGTCTAGCTGATAACTGTGCTAATGATCAGACACACTCGTTTAACTGTTCCGGACTGACTTCTCATATGGGGAATGACTGTCATCCCTCCTGGCTGAAGCACTAATTCACCCAGTAACTGTGCTCTGCTGTACAAAATGAGCATGAAACAACTGATGGAGAGAAGTTATCTAAGATCCCAGAGAGAAGGGAAGTAAAAAGGCTGACTATTAAAACAAAAACAAAAACATTTAATTATTTTAAGTGTATTAGATTTGTTTTGTGTTATTTCATTCCTGAAATCTTAAAGATATAAGTGTGTAAAAAGAGCATGTGCATAACACATGTTAGTCCCAAATCTGTTAAAAGAATTTAAGGGATGTTGATAATAAAATGTTTAAAGATACTTTTTTGTAATTACCCTCACAGAGAAAGATAAAATTGTAAACTTGATGTTCATAAATTATTTGGATCAATTGAATAGCTCTTCCCACTTCTTCACTTTTTGTCTCTTATTTCTCTGTCCACTAAGGAGACAACCCAGCGAGCGCCGTTTGGTTATGGCAACGTGGTTCTCTCTCTATCTGTTAACTGAAATGAGAAATAATTTCCTCCTGATATTTGCACATAAGGAAACTTGATATTTAGGGATTCTAGGTGGATCCCATCTCTATCTAAGCCGGGCGGAGAAACAGCGCATGTACTCTGTCATCCAGCGGTCGTCCACCACCATCAGCTGCGAGCGCTTTATCTTCTCCAGGTCAGCCGATCGAGCCCTCCGGCGGTCCAGCCTGGAGCTCCGCTTTTCAGACTCCCTGCGTGTCTGAACGCAGGCATCAGAAGTGTGACTCTGTGAGGAGAAACCAGAGAGAGGACTCATTTCCGAAAGGTACACCGGCGTTTTATTATTCATGTTTGCTGCGTGTTCAATGACACGGTTTCACTTCTGCGCTGTCCCATGAATGAAGTCGAGCTGCACTACCAAGGACGGGGCTGAAGAAAAAGGCCACTAATATGCTCCATGTTTTTTTCTAGTTAGCAAATGTGTCTCTTGAAATAGTGTTTAAAATTAAAGTAGTTCATTTTGGAAAATCTTAGCTTATAACTTAAACACGTCGATCAATGTCCTGTAACAAATTATTGATTGTAATTCAGAAAAATTGCTAGTGGTCATGGGAGTAAGTATATTTGTTGTTGCCATGAGTACTGAGCTGCATGTTTTATTATTATTAAGGTTTTCTTTAAAGGCTCTAAAAGTGCTGCAGTATCTTAACTGAGATAAGCGCTCACATCATTGGTTGTCCTCTTGACCTCCATCTGTCTCTCGGTCCAGTCCAGCCGGCTGGACGGTCTCTGGTTCTCCTTCTCCTTGGTGCTGATCACCGGTGTGCTCTTGGCTCTCGGCGGTTTACGGATCACAGCTGGTTTGACGTCCTGGGAACTGTCTCGGTGTGGCTGCTCAGAGCGCGGGGTGTGGCGGCGGTGATGTTGTCGGGGTACTGGGTTTACTGGCTCCCCATCAGAAGACGTGGAGTCGACTGGCCCGTTGTCTGTCGGTGTGTCGTCTAAGGGTGCGCTGTTTGATGGAGCCACCACCACAGAACTGCCACTGGCCTCGTTCACACCATTTTCTACAACTGCTGCTTCACAAGAACACAGGAAACAGTGTGGGTTAAAGTCACAGCGTCATGCAGGATGATTTTTGATAAACACCCTGCTTCTTTATTTGAAATCATTTATAATTATTTACCAATAAACCAAACAACAACCAAAGCTCTGTTTACTGAACGAACAGATTAACTAAGCCAATATACCAATTAACCACTCGATGCACAGTGACCCTGCAGAGCGCGGCTGTGTCTGAATCTATATGAAATTATTTGTGACTGTGAAATTCAGAGTTGTGGTGAGCAGGCTTCCTGACACTCTCCTGTCTGAAATGCAGACATTACAAATGCCACAGGCACACAATAGATCCTTTATCTCTAAGCTCAGTGTCTGAGCAAAGGCAACCCCACCTGACTGCTGAACTTTCAGTCCAAATATTTATAGCACTGCTGTCTCCTGAGGTAACCCAGCCTTTGTGGCTCATACTGTCAGAGTGATGTTCACAAAGGATTCACAAAAATACCATCTGTTAGATTTTTACAAACCTTCTCTGGAGACTAAAAAAAGAAAAGTTGAAACGTAAATGTAAACATGGCCACTTTCTCCTCCTACAGTTAGTTTTGTGCATTCCAGGATAAAATACACTACATTTGACTTGATGTACTATCACTAACCAGGAGTACAACTTAAGTTTATTTTTACTTTAACGATTACTTTTGGCTAAACTGTCAGAAGAGTAAAACAAGGTTATAGCTACATCAGGAGCTCTGTGAGGCTGCACTGAGACAGAGCAGGGCTTTGACCCACTCAACATCCTCACAATAACTAAGCTAAGCGGCTCACGTTTAGCAGGTGTAATGTGTACCATAAGTGCCATGTTACTTGGTGACAAGCTAACACAAAGTACAGCTGAGGATCATAAAAAAGGCGTGCCCTGATGGTACAGCAGTACTAGTTAAGACGTTAAGAGCGTCACCTTGACGTGGACGATGTCACCCGATGGTTCTGGACTCCATATTTTGAGGAGAGAAGAGACGTTTGTATGAGAGAGTGGGAATGCCTTTATGAGCTAATGCTAGAAGGCTTGTTTAGAAAAGTGAGCCCTAAACTGTCCAGTTAAGATGCAGAGAAAAAAATAATAACAGACTAAGAAAAAACTAGAATGTAACTGAAACTTCTATGCTAGGTCAAATGGCCATTCCTACGTTGAAGCCTTGCCATTGTTCAAAAGACTTAATTGTATTAAAAAAGTTTCCCCACCGTAAAGTTCAAAGAAACTGATCAATGGACCATGGAGTAAAAAATAATTTGAGAGCTGGGAAGTTTGGCATTTTAACAAAAGTAGAGCCACTAACTCGCTTTTGGAGCCAGCCTCAAGTGGCCACCCCCAGAACTGCAATTTGTGACGCTTCAGGATTGATATGGTCATTATCAAAGCTGCTGCTAGTCAATTACGGTTAGTTAATTGAAAGAATATTAATCAGAAAATAAAAACAACTAATAATCGTTTAACTGTTTGTAGCAATTTTCTGGAAAATATATACTTACTATGACATAAACTCTAGGAAACCAAATTGATGTCTTTGTGCAAAGAACAAATTTTTACAAAATGTTTACAATATTTACCAGCGAGAAACAGCGACTAATCACATTCAAGAAACTCTTACCTGTGGTCTGCGCAGCATCTACAACCGCAGCGTCCCGTTCCCTCACATCGGTCTCTCCATCCTCAAACGGTGGCTTTTGCACAGGACTGGTCTTCAACTCCAACAACCTCTGCTTGACCTCCAATGATGTGGGCGCCAGTGGGAGAGACAGAGGAACCACTTTGTTCCTGGTCAGCCTTGGTGTTGACCAGCCGCTGGAGTCAGAGCCGCTGTCCCAGCCCTCCCAGAACCAGGGCTTGTGGGAATGTTCCATCACCCGGCGAGTCAGACGGTACTTCACAGAGTCCTCGTAGCATTTAGAAAACGTCTCCCATTTGGGGTCCCTGAACTTCTTCATATATTCTGTCCTTACTTTCTTGGTCACCATGGTTCTTGTTATTGCCTGGTGCCAATCACTGCAAGGAGACAGAAAATACAGACAAAAAATAAACAACTTCACTTAATCTAATCTGACTATTAAAGCAAGCCAATAAAAGTAACTGTCTTTACTACATATTGCAGACATTTGAAACACATTTGACACTTGAATCTTTTCTTTGGTCTTCTTCTTGTTGCTCCCATTAGAAGTCACTACTGATAGTCTCTTCCTATCGATAGCATCCTCTACTTTCACACTAATCCTCTGACTAATGTCCTTCACTACATCTGTCAATCTTCTCTTTGGTCTTCCTGTTTTCACTTAAACTCTGAGTGTGTTTACTGATGCTGTGAAGTGTAATCCTGACATGCTACCTGACATCATGCCACACGATATAAATCATCATTTTAACAACAACCCCTCAAAATTATACTGGACGAGAGTTGAAGCCCTACAAAAGTTTGGTATTTACCTGATTTTTATTACATTATAATAATGACTTGCCCCTGAATATTATCCCTCACACTGTCAGCGAGTCAACGTCAACTCATTTGTGATTGATGACAGTGATGCTGAGGTGAGTTGTTGAGGATATCTGTAATTTCCTGTCAGTAAGTGTTTGTCTCTGTTGTCTCTGTCTCTGCCGCTGTTAGTTCCTGTTAGCCACTATTCACGGGCTGTTAGTGAAACTTTTTTTGAAGTGGACCTGACCTGCAAGGAGTAAATAAACTCCTGTGATGTGAGAATGAAATCAAACTGTTGATGCATGACAGTGGGAGGCTTTATCACATGTTGATCGAGAAATCAAGTCCCTTAAACTTTCAAACCTTAATACAAAAAACACGATTGCAAAATTAGTTTTTAAACTAATTAAAAACTATTTCTGGACATTTTTCTCTGTAAAGCAAATGGTGGTGGATGGAGCTAGTTTTTTCCCCAGTAAAGATTTAATGATGATCACGGAAACAGCGCTGCTGCTTTGGATGCTAGAAACACGTTTTCTTTCACTCTACCTGAACTCACCGTCTCGGTAAGAACTGCTCTTTTTTGCTATTCCCAGTTTGTAAACAGACTCAAGATCGGCGTTAAAATGTGCCAGCGTCACCATCACTGCTGTGTTTAACACATCTGCGCACTACAAATCCAGGCATTGAACGAAGCATCGAAGCATAGAATTTATGTCGAGAATTTGTATAATCAAATTATTCTAATTACTCGATGAATCTTTGCAGCTCTACAGCCAACAACAAAATGTAAAGAAGCAACAGCTACAACTTTATATCCCAAATATGCAATATTTGTTTGGGTGTACCTTCCAACGATATCAAATTTGTACCAGAAGAGGCCGATTAGAGTAAAGGTAACCTCGGTTTACCAGGCAAGTCACCGTGAACACATTCTTATTTACTAGAATGTGGACAGTAGGTACACCAACAGCAACCAACATCCCAAAGCATTTGAACACGTCCACAAGTTTAAAAAAAAATCGCCTCCTGGTGTTTGAGTTGAATTTTGCAGAAAGCAATTACAAACAGTACCTTTTAGTATTATTCCATTGTAAATGGAATAACAATTCATTAATCCACTTCACTAAAAGGTCAATTAAAAGCTGCAGCCCAATTATCTTTGGACATTTGCTTTCTTTTACTTTCAGCTACTCCTCTGAGCTCTGGTGGATATTAACACTTTGCTGCATCCAGCACAACACACAGTGTCACATTTCACTGTGGTTCAGATGCCCATTGAGACGGTTTGATCAGTCTGTTCTTCTACATTAACAAAACTGTCACGGTGTTTTCTGAATGGTGCCCATTAGCAGAAGGACATTTGTTAATATATCTTTTCCACAGTTCAAAAGAAATTAACTATAAATAAAGAACTAAAAACATTTGCTTTAATGACAAAGAGACTTAAATTTACAGTAATTTACACCATTATACATGGATATAATACTATGTACGTAATACATTGAGAATTGAATTTGAGTAGCTAGATGCCAAACAGTCAGCAAGAGATAGTTCAGATATTTGAGGCTCAGTTCAACCCAGCAGGACTGAACCTCTGAGAGCCTCCTGTGGGACGAGTAATGAGTCAGGATAGGTAGCAGTTTGGCTTGAATGCATTAACACACAAAACATATGAGTCCAACAAAATGAATGTACAATAATAATAATATTGTCTTTCATGTATCAAAGCATTTTTTTTTCTGCCTGTCAAAAACCACCACTGCCAGTGGTTACTTTAGCATATCAACCACCCTTCCAGGTCTGCAGGTAGTTGTTGTTAGCCACAGTTCAAGGAAAACCATCAGAAATGTACATTTTCTGTTTTTTGACGAGATTCATCTGCAAAACCCGGTGACGTGCCTCTGCCAGGTGTACTCTACCTGTAAGCCCCGCCCACCTCCCGCGACATCAGATTACCCTAAGAGCAGAGGAGAATTGAGGCTTACTACAGCTTTACAACTGGCTATACTACAGCCATTACTCACTCACACCGCACGACCACTAACATTCAGTCTATTTTAGTGTGCACGCCTACACGCACTTTTCTTTTCTTTGTATACGTTAACACTCATAGTTCCTCATAGTGAAAATAAACCAGTATTAGATTTTTTTTAAGCTGGCCTGTATCCGATCTGAGGACAAAACCTGTTCAGTGTATATCATCACATCATTGTCTAATTACTGCATATCTCCCGATGTGTTTTTCTGTAACTGAAACACACACAGTGTCTTGTTTTGAAGCCTTTCATTCTGTCAGTCATACCCCAGCTCACAGCATTTTTTAAGATTTTGGTCTGAAAACACACAGCAGAGCAAAACGTTATGGCTCCGATGTATTCTGAAGTTAATAAACGCAATGAAGTGTGTAAACCTGAGGTTTAAAATGCCAGGCTACAGCCATGTTCTCTTCACCTGCCTGCTGCGCTCAGCTTCGTTTGTAAACGCGGTGACATTTAAATGCTCCGGCTAACGACTAAAGTCTGAATGGGTATTAAAGTCAGGATTATATTTACTCACCAAGACCGCGTACCAGGGGGGCTCAGTTTGATTAAACCCCGTTTATCAGACGGCGAGCATCGCTCTGCTTGAACACCTAACACCGAGCTCAGCTGGAAAGTTAGCGGCAATAATACATACAACTTCCGGTTTTGTTTTTCAAACAAGTGATTTAAAACATCCCAGGGACGTGATTAAACCAAGAAGATATTCAAGATAAAAACTTCTACTTTGCTCGTATTATACCGTTCAGGCTGACTTCAGGAAAAACCATTCAGTTTAGATGGTCAAAAGCTTTATTTTGAAATATATATCCTGGACATCCGGAGCTCGTCTATTATTTATCCCAGTCTTGATTGAAGTATAACAGAACAGTAATAGACTGATATGGAATGAAATATGATTTTCCATTAAGACGCTTCCACCAGACCGCGCATGCGTATTGTGTTTCCATCAGTGCAGTCAAGACAGGTGAAAACAACAACCTATTCACAAGACAAGGAATGGCCTTTAACTCGTTAAATCAAATAAGAGGTTATTTACAAATTATCTTTTGTAGGGACAGGATCAGATGTTAGTCTGATTCTATTTTACCACCTTGTGGAAACTACAATATGTCACTCAGTATCCAAAAAAATATTTATTCTCAAAGGAATTATTTGTTTTGGGGTGAGCAGAAAGTCAACGTATTGTTCAGCCTGGTTAACTACTGGATTTATTTCGGCTCTTGAACTTGTGTTTGTCTCAAGGCTTTAAGCACCTCATAAAGATTACTGTCAGTGATGTTTCACTTCTGTGTTTGGACCTGGATGACTGATGTGATTTTTTTCTATGCTGCTGCATACATGTATGTAAATGGTAGACTAGGTTAGGGTTAATATATGTGCTAATTGTTTTAAAAAAATTCAAATAAAGTTTATGTTCAGTTCCCTGTGTGTGAATCATAACGTTCAGAATACAATGGAAACAATCAAAAAGACCAGTAAACTAAAATGAACAAACATTCACAAATACTCAGAGTCAGAATGAGCAGACAACACAGGCATACTTGAAAAAAAAACTATTTGGCTTTAATTTGCTTTGATGGATTGTGGGGTTTTTTTTGGTCTTTTTGTTCTTGTTTCTTTGATTTTCAAAAATGTAGTTGGTCCGAGTTGGTGTGTGTCGTACCTCGAAGCCAACACTCATATATGCACACTAATCTTCATTTACATTTGAAACATGACATACATAAAAGAAGAAATAAATAACTTATGTACAGGTTAGAGGTGACATGATCCTCGATGGTGGACACAAAACGTCTCTCTATGAGAGGATGAAGTTTAACAGTTCTGGGTCGGCAGCATCTTACTGCTCTGGATCCTGAGCCTGATGCTTTGGACACATCATGTTTAGAAGCACTTGCGGTGGACAATGCTGGGGCCGGCCTCATCGTACTCCTGCTTGCTGATCCACATCTGCTGGAAGGTGGATAGGGAGGCCAGGATGGAGCCGCCGATCCATACTGAGTATTTACGCTCAGGGGGAGCAATGATCTAAACAAGAAGCAGAAGAAAATGAGACAAATGTTATTGCCTGTAGCACCTCAGATATCATGGTCATATTATGTGAGGTAAAGACATGAGGATCCACTGCTAAGTTTACTTGCTATATATAACTTGCTATATAACTCTTTGCCATTAAGATGCTCAGATGGGTATAGTTTTAAAATGTTTGAGCTGTGTTATAGCTATCATATATGGGGCTAATTTTCATTGTTTCTTGTGAAACTTTCGATAACTGTCTAAATGTAGTGGTGTGGAGCTGAGTGATACAGTCTTGTGTGAGTCAGTGTTACTTTTGTACCTTAATCTTCATGGTGCTGGGAGCCAGAGCTGTGATCTCCTTCTGCATGCGGTCAGCAATACCAGGGTACATGGTAGTGCCGCCAGACAGCACATTGTTGGCGTAGAGGTCCTTACGAATGTCAATGTCGCACTTCATAATACTGTTGTAAGCTGTCTCATGGATACCAGCTGACTCCATACCTGTTTGGGTGCACAGCGAAGAGGTTCAGGTTAAACACAAGGAAATGACAACATGATCTTTCAAAGAAAAGTTGTTACACTGTCTCAAATGAATAGTGTTGATGCTACGCACCGATAAAGGATGGCTGGAAGAGGGTCTCTGGGCAGCGGAAACGCTCATTGCCAATGGTGATGACCTGACCGTCAGGCAGTTCATAGCTTTTCTCTAAAGAGGAGGAGGAGGCTGCGGTTGCCATCTCATTCTCAAAGTCCAGAGCAACGTAACAAAGTTTCTCCTTGATGTCACGCACAATCTCACGTTCGGCTACAAAGAAAGGGCAAAGGTCATAATTCAAGCTGCTGCAGAGTAGAATAAAACTGGAATCTATTATTAATATAATCTATTATATATATCATTAAAACCTTGTACTATTTTATCACTGACAGACATTTTTTGGGGCACACATGCATTAAAACTTCAACAGTTATAAAAAAGGAATAAATGAATGTCATCTAAGTGAGCGAAAAGAAGTAACATCATGAATTTTAACAATTTGGTTTTATTTTGTGCCATTTTACCAGTTGTGACAAAGGAGTAGCCACGCTCAGTCAGGATCTTCATGAGGTAGTCTGTGAGATCCCGACCAGCCAGGTCCAGACGCATGATGGCATGAGGCAGAGCGTAACCCTCATAGATGGGTACATTGTGGGTCACACCATCACCAGAGTCCAGCACGATACCTGAGAGCAGAAACAGAAAAGTTATAGAGTAACTGACAGAGGTTTCTACCTGATGTGTGTGATGAGTCACACTCATCACACACATCAGCACCTGTACAAGGTGCAGAGAAGAAGTGCTAACAATCACTGCTTTCTAATGTCCACATTTGTTTTTTTTCACTGAAAGGCCTAAAAGACCGTTTTAAGTATCTTTTTTTGTCCCAAATCAACCCCCAAACATCCAGCATACATTAAACAAAATGAAAAAGAGCACCCTAGGAATCGTTTATTTGTGTCAACAACACAGTGCGTTCCACAATGTTCGGGACAAACATTGTGCAGTTAATTTGTTATTGAAGTGCAGACATTCATCTTTAGTTCAGGGGGTTTTACAAAGATTTTATGTGAACTGTTGAAGTATCACTGCAATTTGATACACAGTCTCCAATTTTCAGAGCTGAAGAATTAAAGGGAAAGTTGACTGACAAGCAGTTTCATGGCAAGTTGAGGCCTGCTCCCTAGGCACAAATGAAGTATTCATAACATCAGAACCTATTTCAAAGTGTTGAATTTGTATTTTATAGCTATTCATTGTAATTTCAATGTAATTTTAAATACGATGCCCATAGAAATGTTACTGCAAGTGAGGGAAGCCATCATAACACTGAAAAATACCTGTCAGAGAGACAGCAAAAACTATAGAAGTGGGCAAATCAACAATCTGGTGCATTGTTAAACAGAATGAATGCACTGATCAGATCAGTATCACTAAAAGACCTGAAAGTTAACAGAAGACAACTAAAGTGTAAGATGACAGAATTACTTACTTGGTAAAAACAAAAAAATCTCTCTCTATATATAGATAAAATAACTTTACAGCATCTAACCAAGTCAAGGACACTGATTAGGAGGCAGGTGTACCACTGTCAAATTCTGCAATCAAGGGAGGCCTTCAAGAATGGAAATACAGAGGGTTTACAACAAAGTGCAAACCACTGATTACACCCAAGAGCAGGAGCGTTAGATTAGAGTTTGCCAGACAACATCTAAAACATCTGGCACAGGTCTTTAAAAAAATCTCTGGACAGACCAAATCAGTGCAGACTTGTACCAGAATGAGGGAAACAGCTCAAGATCCCAAGCATACCATGTTATCTGTCTGACATGGTGGAGGCAGCGTTGTGGCATGGATATGTATGGCTGCCAGTGGAACTGGGCTACTAGTATTTATTGATGATATGACTGCTGATAGAAGAAGGAGAATAAATTGTGAAGTGTACAGGGCTATAATCGCTGCTCGGATTCAGCTAAATGCTACAGAACTGATCAGACAGACACAGTGCAAATTGATAATGACTCAAAGCATGCTGCAAAAGCAGCTCAACAGTTACTCAAGGCATAAAATATAGATTTTCTTTAATGGCCAAGTCAGTCACCTGATTCCAAGAGAGCAGCCTTTTCTATTGTAAAATACCAAACCGAATGCAGAGAAACCAAAAAAAAGCAGCAACTGAAAGTAGCTGCAGTAAAGGTCTAGCAGAGGAACTCAAGGGAGGAAACACAACATCTCCATCTCCATAGGTTCTGGACTTAGGTAGATAGTTGTTGCAGTTAAGTAATAAAAACTGTCTTTATATTTAACTTTGTGTTAGTTTTTCTCATTAACATTGAACCTCTGAAAATGAGGGACTGTGTATAAAAAGTGTTTATGGAAAACATTGGAAAACTTCTTGAACTAAAGCTAAAAGGCTGCACTGCAATGACATATTAATTGTTTGATTTACAATGCAATGCAGTGTTGTAAAAAACTGTGGCTTTCTTTCCAAACATTATAGAGCGCAATGCATAATCCGCAAATTATTTTGGTGATCAAGTTGTCTAATATTGATATCACTGATTTTTCTTTAGTTTTTTTTTTAAATGAGAAAAAAATACTGTCTGAAGACATGGAAGCTTGTATTTCTGTGAAGCTCAGACTCACCAGTGGTACGGCCGGAAGCATAAAGGGACAGCACAGCCTGGATGGCCACATACATGGCAGGGACATTGAAGGTCTCAAACATGATCTGGGTCATCTTCTCCCTGTTGGCTTTGGGGTTAAGGGGGGCCTCAGTCAGCAGGGTGGGGTGTTCCTCAGGAGCTACGCGCAGCTCGTTGTAGAAGGTGTGGTGCCAGATCTTCTCCATGTCATCCCAGTTGGTGATGATGCCGTGCTCAATGGGGTATTTCAGAGTCAGGATGCCCCTCTTGCTCTGGGCCTCATCACCCACATAGGAGTCCTTCTGACCCATACCTACCATCACACCCTGAGGAGGGGAGGAAAGCAAGTTAGGTCTAAAATTTCTATTTCTATTAATTGATGTCTGTATTTAATTTGTTGTAACATAATGAGTCCAAGAGTTTCAAACAGTAAGCATGTAAAAAGGAGAAAAGCAAGAAGTCAGTTTTCTTTTTTTGTGAAATTTATTGCCCTTGTATACCTGGTGACGGGGACGACCAACAATAGAGGGGAACACAGCCCTGGGAGCATCATCTCCAGCGAAGCCTGCCTTCACCAGGCCGGAGCCATTGTCACACACAAGAGCGGTGGTCTCATCATCGTCACACATGTCTGCGTACTCTGGAGGAGGAAAGTCAGATGTGATGAATTTCTGTACAGCAGGATTACTCAGCAGCACTTAACACACTGAATGATACAGCAGTTGGATGTTCGATGTGAATTTGACTGCCTCTTAATAGAAAAAATATTTCAATGCTAATACTCAGAGGTGTGGACTCGAGTCACATGACTTGGACTCGAGTCAGACTCGAGTCATTAATTTTATGACTTTAGACTTGACTTGAAAAAATGTTATAAGACTTGGACTTGACTTGGACTTTAACACCAATGACTCGGGACTTGAATTGACTTGAACCTGTTTACTTGAAATGACTTGATATTTTACCCCAAATCTAAAATTTAACACACATACTATATTAAACGTGCGGACCATTAATTAATTTTATTCATTCAGGCATTTTTACCACACTCCGTATGTATGTGAGTGTGAGCTGTAGCACAGCCAATCAGATTAACCAGATTAAAAAAACAAAAAACAAAACAACAAAAAAAAACGTTCAAGCCAAAAATGCTTCCAATAGTAATTTCTTTCGGGTACATAAACTACTAATTAGTCAACAAAAAACGAAATGCAATATGCAAAACATGCAAGAAGAGAATCACAGACGGAGATGGAACAACTTCCAACTTTGTCCAACATTTGAAGTTGCATGAAGAACGGTAGGTGGGGCTTTTCTTTTG
>VURO01049304.1:9805-37637 GCA_015108175.1 Pelvicachromis taeniatus | reverse complement strand
GGAAAATAAATTTGACTGTTAAAACATGTATTTAAAAAAAAGAAAGTCAGTCACTGAACTTTATCCTTACAAATTCTATTCAAATTATAACAAGGAAGAGCAACTCCTTAAAGTAGAGTATCGCATTGGTTGGTGTTATATAAAACTGTTCTGTTTGTAGGTGATAACACACATAGCATTGTTGTTTGTCATATTAAATGTGAGACATCATGCTCCATGTATTGTTCAAGCAGTAATGCACATTTTAATGATGTGTGCATTTGTCTTGCAAACCATTATTTCGCTTTTTATATTTTATGTGGGTCAAAGGGTGCCAAAAACGCAAACTGACAGCATGAAAACCAGCTCTGCTTTTTTCTTTCTCCAGTAATTCTCTCTTTATATAGGTAGACCTATTTGCTTATGATGTATCCTCATTCGTTGCTGATTTTGTTTTAGGTTGTTTCTTTAGTTGTAGTTACTTTCTTTCTATGAAACCCGCTACTGTATCTTCTTAACCTAGTGTAGAGATTGTTACACGTGAACCTAATACAGGTGCACAGGGGTGACTTTGACAGAGATATCTCAGAGGTTAGGTAGGAATTGAGGCTACAGAGAATGAGATGCCAGCTGCAGATTTACACGCCTCCACTGGCTCACTGCACATCATTAAAGCCAGAGGCTGCTTGCAGTGGCTCCATCTCTGTCCCAGCCCACACAGGCTACATCAGGGCCCCACACACTGATTTATCTCAGCTGTCTTTCTGAACGGCTTTTCCCGCCAAGAGAGAGATGGGGGCTGACGAGATTTACGCTTGTATATGAGATGAAATTCATTTTGGGAAGAGCACATGCTTCCTCTGACAAAAAAAGAACCTTTTTTGTTTCCTTTCTCTCTCCCACCACATCTGTGACACACACCACCAGCATTTCCACAGCGAGAATCAGTGATGGATGATCATGTGCAGGATGCCTCTAGAAATTGTGCACTAAAAATATACAATTTAAATCACAGTTAACTTACTCTATTCTTTTTAAATGATTACTTTTGGCGTTTGATCTTTGCTTTTTCTACTTTTGGTAATTTTACTTTACTGTACTATAAATGAGTTTAACTGGTCATTTGTTTTAATTGCATACTAAGCAATCAAAGTTTTATGAAAAAAAAAAAAGTGAAACTTTTTAATAATTCTCACCAGCGGCCACAATATTCTATGTGGAGTAGTATATTGGATTTGTCTACATATCTGCCTTACCTCTAGTGCCAAATATACAATATACATAGGAATCCATCTCAACATCTGCTATATTAATATGATAATTTGGAGAAAATTCAATGCCCGAAGGAAGAAATGGTGCATTAGTGTGCCCAGTGGTAAATGGAACACCATCTCCCTCTGCAAACTAGGTAGTATGGATTTCACACACATTTCAATTGTTTCTTTTGACACAACATGTGCTTAAACAAATTTAATTGTATTTTCCTCTGTGAACTAACTCTGTAAGCATACATATATGCAACTTACCTATTTGATGTAGTTTGACTTGTTTATCGGTGTTGAATTCTGTATTGCAGATGCATCATCACTAAACTTCGCTGAGACCAAATCTGCATTCAAGAGGCAGGAAGTAGTGAGATAGGCGAACATGTCCTCCACGCCATGCAGAACTAGTTAGCAGTAACTTTAAAAACAAACTTCTTATGGCACATTTCAAACAATCCTAGAGGTCCTATCTACATATATTATTTACATATTTGAAGCAATGGTCAAGTTTTTATCCTGATGTTTAATGATGTTTTGATGTTTCAAGATCTCTGGAAAAGTTAAATGACTCTAGAAAAAAAAAGATTTGCTACTTCTTTTAAATTCAATCATGTTAAAATCAGGCTGCATTCTGTTCAAATATACAGTATGATGAACACATCACAAATTTCCTTAAGTATTTAAAAACTCTACCAATGAAAGCTACCTAGTTTAGCTACCAAAGCTTATTTATCTTGAATGTGGTTTTCATAAAATTTGTTGTAATACTGTAGTAGGTAGTAGCCTCTCCAGACACATTAGCATGTATAATGTCAAATGATAGGGACAGTACAGCTTAAGGTAAAGTGGACAATTCTGGATAAATAACTCTACATTAAGTTAAAAGACAGATAGTTGGTGTTAACAAAAAATAAATCACGTGTGTCTGCACTGCAAAGCAAAACAACTAACATACTCAACTACCTGAAAATACACTATAAGGTGCAGTTTAATCAATTCATGGAGGCCAAGAAAAACCATGCAATGTTTGCAAGCCTGTACAGAGCATCAGTGTATCATTCAAGGTCACAAAGATGCATTGAAATTAACAATGTAATCGCATGTGGCTTTAGGCCAAAGATGTAGCAGACACAGTTCAAAAGAAATGTTTCAGGTACATACTGGTCAACATACTGCACAAAAAGTTTATTCCCTCGTATTCCCCGCATCTCACAACTTGTAACAGTCACAGTTGTGTGGTGTCTCTTTAAGACAACCTAAGTTAAGGGTTAGTGATGTCACAAGTATGCGCCACCACTCTCTGTGGAGTATGGGAGAAGTGCACATGAACGTATGGACTGAGACGGACCTTATATCTTTTACGGTTTGGCAACAATACGGGTTGTAGGAACACTGCACTTCATGTATGACAAGACAGCAGCCGTTCAACCGGGCCTTGTAAGGTTGGTGAAGAGAGTGCGTATTAGAGGACAAGCACTGTAGAATTCCCAGTACCAGTGTGGTCGTGAGTTTTTCACTGTCCTGCTGAGTGTTTCTGCTGCCTCCTCTCAACCAATACAACCCATGTTACAAACCGTCAGGTACTTTGCTATGAGTTTCATGCACCTCGGGTACAACAAGTGGAGTGAAAGACTGCACATTATGTGTCTGTTGATAGGCTAATGAACTGGAATGTCACTTCATGATCTTTAATAATAATTTAATTTAATTTTGTATTAGGTTTTGAGATTTTTTTTCTTATAAGAAACACACTTAATTTAGATAAATGAGGATGACTAATTTTATTTTGATGCAAAGCTTTGTAAAGTGAAGATATGAAAGCAATGTTATGTTTAAATGGGAGAGGGATAAAAAATATTTCTTTTAATAAATTCAATAATTGTAACAAATAACGATAATTATCATTATGAATAAAACTGCATAGCCTTAGCAACCAATATAACTGTTTAGGCTGGAGGATGCCATTCTAGATGCAGTAACTTGATAACACTGATAACCTGGTAACTTAATGTTATTACGTTAGAGTGAATATTTGTGATGTGAAAAAAATAAAAGTGGATTGCATTAGAATGCTTGCTCCCTCCCTGTCTGTATTTGGCTAAGTGCAGTGGAAAAATTAGATTGAAGTCTGAGCAAATGTCAATTTAATACACATACTACTATGTATAAGTTTAAGCACATAGAATTATGATGACTTATCAGGTCGTCAGGTACCAACAGATGCAGATTTTGTATCCCGAACACAGACGTGAGCACTTCCTATCATGTACTTGTTCAGCAAGGCTAACCACAACACTGCTGTTTCTACATTAATTACTCTCTGAGTCTTGATAGAGCTGACAAATTACTTTTTTCCCCTTACTGCTAGAGACTTTCTGCATTCATGGTGGATAATACTACTCTCAGGGAAGTGTCCTGTGCAGTGTCTCTACCCAAACACATTTTTTTCACCCTTCAGTTTTCACTTTATCAGCTGAAAATACAATTTGGGGCTTAGTGGCTTGATGGTAAATTGAAATTCATTGAAGCATTTACATGACATTTAGCAACGGTTGCATAATGCAGAAATAATAAAACATGTGTCAAATTGAAAGGATTTCCCTTCTGCTTTGTGCTGTCTCATCATTAAGCCCACACACAGTAATAAAAAAATGTTTGTACATATTGTGTGTGTGTGTTTGACTGTGTTATTGAGTGCAATTATATATGCATGGGTGGGGATCTGCTTGGGAAAATATTAGTGCTACTACTACTACCACTGTGATCTAATGTGTGCTTCAGAGTAACACTGCAATTTATATGGAATTCTTAATATATAGTAGACATCTAGGAAAATTCAAGTTGGGCATCAATCACACAGGCCTAGAAACTGCCTGGCAACCTCTGGTCACTAAGAGAAAATGTCTTTTGCTGGTTGTTGCTTGGAGAAAAGAAAGTGTAGCACAAAAATACTTCTTGTATTTGCTTTGGGCTCCAGCACGGTTCCTTTTGTATGGAAGATTCTGATTCTGACTTGTCTGCAAACACTAGCCAAATGCTCATCAAGTGTAATGAAAGTTGAAAACTTGTGACCAAATCTGAAAACATTTGCTTTTATATTAAAAGTTGTGCATGCTGCACTACAACCAAAATGTTTCAAAAGCCACAGCTTTTACTTGATCTATGGTTCCTTGAAAGGAAGGCAGGGGGAGTCTATAGTCCTGCATGTCTGGGGATTTAGCAGTCGATTTCACAGCGACTTCCAGCAACCACTCGCAAACCGTTTGGGGAACTCACAATTTACCATACCAAGTAGTTTTCACCAACCAGTCCATAGGCCTGTGTGACTAGAGCCTTAGAGTTTTATACAGCAGCCATTATAAGTACTATTGTAAGTATGCTTATATTTGATTGTTCCATTGAGGATTGGACATCCTTAATAAGCAAAGTAATACCGGAAAAAAAAGGCTACTGTTACAAGCCAGGTGTGTTAATGAATTTAATTGTTTTGCTGATAGTTTCCTGGAAGACCGACAGTTATTTAAATGTTCAACATGCAATCCGTTGCATTTCAATTGTGTGTAACCTTTAAAATGTTTTGTTGTGGTATTTGTTTGTCTGTCTCATGTGTCCTGATGAATCGATCCTCCGTGTGTACAGTGAATTACGTATAGTATGTTACAGATGCACAACCCTGCCAAGTAAAATTCAGACGTTTAGGGGATGTGAACAGCTTTACATTACGCATGTACACATTTTAGGACTTTGCATTTTGTTTACAAAGCCTGTATGCAGATTCTTTTTTGAAAGTGTGAAATTTTAAAATGCTACTAACCATTGCACTTATTTCCAATAAAATCTGGATACTGATTATCACTTGTTTTGGGAATACCTCCATGCATCATTCAAAAGAGTAATTTCACTTCCCCTTGAAATGGTTTTCAGAGAATACTGATAATTGAGTATTTTTCCCTCATGAATTGTGAATTTCTCCATTGCAATGCTTAACCTATAAAGTACAGCAAACCAGTATTTTGTATATTTAAGCTTTGTATAGGTAAGCTAACATACATGCACAGAAACATGTATTAAGAAGCACGTGCATAGGAAACAAAAAATGAAAACGTTTTCACAAACGTTTCATAGTGCTTTGTTCTACAGTTTGTATATGTCGTTATGCATCAGTATAAGGAAAAACCAAGATTGGAAACAGAGAGCAGAGCAATCCAAGCCAAATATAAAGGGCTCTCAAAGCAGCTACAGAAAAAGCAGGTGTTTGTGCTCTTATCGGGCTGGAGACATGCCACATCAGCCACAGTCTTTGAAATATGAGATAGCATTGCATGATACAGTACATTTGATGTTGAAATAGACTGATAGATGCACACTGTGTGAAGGAAAGGAAGAGCCTTCAAATTTGCATGTCACATCCTCGAGATTAGATTTAAGGCCTTCAACTATCTGTGATAATTCGGGGCTGAAGATGCTGAAGATTGTTATCTGTGGAATCGTGTGCTGTGAGTAGATTGCTTTATGAATTATTTGTATTTGTATACTTGAATTATACATAGCAGCATGTCTCTTTGATAGGTTTCAAGTTCCAGATTTTCTCCTTTTTTTCTGAATTTTATAAATGTTACAATAAAACAATTTTGTTAGGGGGGGAAAAAAGTTACTACTCAAGTGATATGAAACCAGATGTAGAAATATACAAAAATGCGTTCTTGTTAAGAAAAAAAAAAAGATTGGTCTGGATGTGCTAGATTTACTAGTTAGATTGGATATTTCTTGAACTTGCACTTTGTTGATGACATGCACATTTTAAGCATCTTATGAAACATAATGTCAGAAAGCGTGCTGCTGATTTGAACCGAGGAGAGTTCTGTAACTCCATTTAGCTCAGTTCTGTAGCTGTCATTCTACATCTGTTAAACTCCTTTACTCAGTGTGTTCCTTCCTTCTCTCTGTGTGTATTCTGAATGAGAGCACACTGAGTACATTAAGCGCTTAAACGCCTGAATGTGGGTAAATCTGGCAAAATAAAAATGAGTTATGAGCTTTATTACAATCTTTGTACAATCTCAAACACCTTTCTCTCTTATTTTCCAATTCCGGTTACAGTTGTTCTATATGTATATGTATGTATGTACCGTATATCTTCCAAAAGTAGCCCCGGCGTTTATTCAAAAAATTATTCGGTCTCTATAAAAGAGACCGGCGGTTGTTGGAGACCGGCTCTTATTCCCTTCTCAGACAGAATGGATGTTTTGACTTTCTTCCTTCCTCGATAGCATCCGATGACAAAGCATTTTTGACACGAAAAGGTATTTGCCGTATGATTTACTGCAGGAGGGCGGTAGCCCAGATGGTACGAAAAGAGTAGTGCGTACGGCAAAGGTGGTGGGTCATTGGAGATCGGCGTTTACAGACCGGCGCTTAAAGGAGACCGGCTACTATTGGAGACCAGCGTCTATTTGTCGTGACATGTTTTCAAACCCGGCGTTTATTAGAAACGGGCATCAATAAGAGACAGGCCACTACTAGAAGATATACGGTATGTATGTGTGTGTCTGTGTATGGTTTAGATGATGTATGAATACATGGTGAAAATGTGCCTTCTAGTCTAAATAATCTAAAAGTGTTTTAGTGGTCAGCGACAGCAGAAAAGGTTCTTTATAAATGCGGCTATGTATGGGACTGGGAGCTGTGCATATGGGACTAGGATGTCTGCCTAAAGTACCCTTAAGTTCATGCCCATTTCTGTATCTATCAAGGCACAAAAATCTACAAATAACGCCTCATTGTGTGCAACATATGCACGCACAAGAGCATCCAGGTGTTTGGTGTATGCATGTGTGTGAGTGTAAGCTCCTTTCATTGCAGCTGGCTCACTGCTGTATGCTCCTCTACACTGAGGCACTCGGACAGACCCCTTCAGCATTAATTACTGCAGCCATTAATCAGACCAGCACAGATAGCTGTGTAATCCCTCTATAATGCAGTTTTCTGGACGGGGCCACCAGTGTTAATTGGATTTGATTGGATGCTAGTATGATGCTGCACACAGAACATCTTAAGGTAATAATTAGAAGATAGATCAATTGGTCCTTTGTGACACTGATCCTGTAGTCTATGCTGCACTGCAGTTCCAAGGTCTGTTTAAATCAAGAGCGTAATTTTGGCCTTAAGTCCTCGACTGAATTGGCTAAGATGCTTATAACCTATAAAACATGTAGTGAATTAATGTACAGAAATTTATTTGCATCTGTACACAAATAAATTACGAATGGATGATATGTAATTAGTGGTATTGCATAAACTATGGTTTTGAAGCTGACACTAATGACTTTAGCTTAATATTTAACCTAGTTAGAGACTTCATGTTTAAAGTACACGAGAAATATACATAGCAGCACATCTATTCCATTATAGTACATTTATTAAAGAATTATTAATGTGTGTTTGCTGTTGTTCCTCAAGGTCCTATTCTGTCCTTTTACAGAGCTGAATTTGGGGCATACGTGAGAAGCATTCCACCCACAGTGTTTTACCAGTGTCTGTGTGATTTCAGTCAGCACTATCTCAACATATTCAGCTTCCTGCACTCATGTTGTACTCTATATACGAAGAGCATATATTTTCTAATGGAGAAAAAATAGACATAATTTTGTGAAACATTCAATTTATCCATAATAAAAGACATGATTTAATGCTTGGCTACTGTAATATATTACTTTACTTATCCTTTCTCCACCATGTCTGCTTTCTGTACCAGTTTTGAAATTACACATCAATCATTTGTAAAAAGCCTCAGGTGTCATTTTTACATGACGTGTTAAAAATAACCTCACTTTAAATGCAAAAGAACAGGTCATGAACATTTTCAGTGCTTACCTACACCAAAGGTTTTACGTCTGGTTTTGTGAAATTAAGATTCCTCAGTCTTAATTTCTCAGACACAAAAGCCACATGTGACTTCTGTGTTTTGTGCCACGTTTCTGTATGTTGAGTTTGGCATTTCTTGAGGCAGTCTTGATTTGGTTGCTTCACTGGTTCGCTTGGCTATCGAGTAAGAACACAACATCTCGACTGCACATCCTCTCTCACAGTCTTTTGGAAGGAAAAGCAAACCAAATAAATGGTTTCATTTATTTCAAGAAGATACTGCCTCAACACAGCCATTTTTTTCTTTTCTTTTTTTTTAATAAGCCTGCATTGCATAAGATCAGTTCAGCGAGTTGCACTCAGCAAATTAGACAATGCAGAAATTGGGTAATGGTCGCTTTACCTTCGTTAAAGACATTGCAGATTCAATGCAGAACTAAAAGTGCAAGGAAAAAATAGATGCGGCTATCTGGAGTTTGGTTGGATTTGTGTTTACTGCGGTGCACGTGTTGCAGACTCTTTTAATAGTATTTGTGTGCAGGGTTCTAAGTTCATCACATCTCAGAGGTCCAGTATCTTTTGTTATGATTTTTATAGACGAATCTCTTTCTTTAAAAAAAAAAACAACATCTGATACTTTACGTTCTGATACCATGTCTGCCACACTATCACAACACTACAAAAGCAATGCTCTATGGTAGAGCCAATGTTTTGGGCTTTCTTTACATTCTGTACATTCTGTTTATTATTATTATTATTGTTATTATTAGACACTAACCATAAGAGGTTGATTTGCAAAGCGGTATCTTCACATTGTCTGAGCTGTCACTGAAACATATTTCCACTATGAATACTTAAAAACTGCTTAATACTTGAGTCTGAATTAGCTGTCTGTCTGTTTTCCTTTTAAAGTTTGATTATACAATCTTGTCACTGTGATTAACTGGCAATACAACATCTCAAGCAAGTGCAGAGGTCATAAGTAAACCGCCTTTTGATAATCTTTTTGTCACATTCCTGGGTCGTGTATTCTGAGTTTTCTTGTATTTTGTTATCCATTGTGTGTGTTTAGTTAGCTTTTTGGAGGCTTAGATACTGCCTTGTTTCTGTTTATTAGATCCCCTTGTGTCTTCTCCCCCTATGTTTTAGTCTCCGTGCCCTTCTTGTGTTTCATGTCTGCCGTATGTTGGGCCTGTCCCAATTCCTAGGACGCAGCCGACGTGGACCGTAGCCAATGCGGTCCACGTTGGCCGGGTCCCACGTACACCGAGAAGGCCGGAAGTGAGAGGCTTGTGAAATGGGACGGTCTAGCCTTCAGATTAGCATCACCAGCTGTTCCCGCCCTTACCGCTTCCACGTTGCCAGTTTTACCGTCTCCGTTGCTGCCGCTAGTGGTGGGAACTGGCGAGACCACGCTATGAATTCTGGGATATGGTGGGCCACGTAGGATACACCTGACCCATCCTACAAATTTGGGGAAATTTTGTCCACATTTGTAGGAGCCTATGAATTGGGACTACCTACATCGCGTCGCTGTGACATAATCGGCCTACAAATGCGGCCCACGTCGGCTGCGTCCTAGGAATTGGGACAGACCCATTGTCAAGTTCATGTAGTCATGTCTGTTTCATCATGTTTCCTCTTTTATTTTGAAGAGGTCTTGTGTTTCTTTGGTCAATGTATTTAGTTTTACTCCTATCCTGTGTCATCGTTAATGGTTCATTGGTGTCAGCTGTTCCCCATGTGTCTCCACTTTCCCAGATCTCCCCATGTGTCTATTTAAGTCCTGTGTTTTCATCAGGTCGTCTGTTATACCCACAGTTGTCCGTCGTCGTAGTTTGCACAGTTCTGTCATGTTTTTTTCAAAGTTTTTCATAATGTACCTGTTACAGCTGTTTTTGGCCAAAATAAAGGCTTGTTTTTTGTTTAAACCTGCAGCTCCTCGCCTGCATTGGTTTTTGGGTCCTGTTTCTTAAAAAAAAAAAAACACTACAGCGCACCCTGCGTTGTGACACTTTTGATGTTAAAAGTGTTTTTGTAATTTTGCCCCTGTACACCACTGCAGGTGATTTTAAGGAATTTACTCTAGATGTGATTGAAAGGAAAAATCAGCTTTTAATCAAAAACACACTGCACTAACTGTTTAATTAGTTTTCAGAGACTCCACACTCACTGCCTGTAGCTCGAGCGGTAGAGCATAGAGCATCTGTTCATTGGAAAGTTGGAGGTTCAGTCCCTGGCTGATGTTTCTTCCCATGCTTTTCTATTCTTTGTAGGCTCTTTAAATGTCTTACAAAGTCTAATCCAGTCCTCTTTGTTCCTGGGTATAACCAGTGGTTTGCACTTAAATCCTCTGTATTTACATGCTCTACAGTCTATCTTAATTTGGATTTGGACAGTGATGCACATAGTTCCTCCAGAGTGCTCTAGACCTGGCTAGATGTTGTCAAATGTTTTTTAAAATCTGTTTTCTGTGGTCTTTCAGGACATTTACTGTTGCTGATGTGGACAGTGCTCCTTTTAAAAAAAAAATATCAATCCATTCATCTAATTTCTTCCACTTCTACATATTTTGCTTTGTCCACACCTCAATGTTTTTGCTGTCTGATAGATTTTTTTTTTTTTTTCAGACTAATCATGGCCTCCTTCATTTGTGTCGGTATCCATCTGGACCTTGTATTAAAAGTTCCACTGAACAGGTATCAACTGCAAGTTTAAATCAACTCCTGATTTTTATCTGCCAAATTGGCCATGAATTAATGAGTGAACAGGCCTCTCTTGGCCATAAAACCACTTCTTATTCAGGTGACCAATTGCTTTTAAGCCTCTGACAATGGGGATTATGTATAAAGTGGCTGCAACATGTAAGCAGTTAATGCTATTGTAGACAGATCAATGAGGTGGTTCAGGTATTATATTAGTATGCCTAGGGACAAGTCATAAGTACATTTAGGTCATATCTGTGAGGGCCAGAACACACACCAGGGATTTGGGACTGGCTCGGGAATGCCTTGGCATCACCAGTGATGATCTGGAGTAAGTGGCTTGGGAGAGAGCTGGCTGGGCATTTCTGCTTACACTGACAAATCTATGAATCTGATGTGGACAATTGTTGAAAAGTGCTTTCCGTCACCTAAACAGTTATTTCTGCAATTGTTCTGTTAAATTCCTTGATTTAAACTGGACAATCTTCACTTCAATCCCATTCTGTTCATTTGATTTAAAACGGACAGTAGTACAGTCCTAAGTTTAATAACATTGTGCCATTCTCCAAATACTTATACCTTTTGAAGAAAAGTTGAAAGTGCATGAAAGTAAAGCATTTTACTTGTGTTTTGTCAAATTGGAGAAGGCATTCCACATTTGATTTTTGGTGTACTTTTTGGGAGTATTCAATATCAAGCCTGTTATTATGGGCTATTTGGTCCCTGTCTCTGTCAATACGTTAGGCTGCCGTTCGTCATGGATTCTGTTGTGCTCATTTTTGCAACTAATTGTTGGCACAGCCAAAGGCTGAAACCTGTGCACTGGAGTGGTTAGAAGCTCAGTACAAAGTAGTTAGGATAAAATTACACTCTAAGTATGAGGCATAGAGAAAAATAGGTATAGAGCTGAAAAGCCACCTTTCAGTACGTTTGGCCTTATTAAATAGGTAGTTTGATAAAGGACTCTCATTGGCTTTTAACCACACAGGTTTTGATAGCAGTTACAGTAGCAGCTGGACAATCTACTTGTCCAACATATTTTATGGTCCCGGGCCGTTGGTTGTGTCAAACCCTGATAAGAGGCAGAAGGGATTCCTCTGAAGGGTTTCTGGACTCACCCTCAAATATAGGGTGAGAAACTCAGTTATTCAAGAGCTGCTCAGGGTAGATAGAGTAGGAGTTTCTTTGCAGTGAAAGTAGTCAGTGGAGGGAGTTCGAGCATCAAGTCAGTATGCTCTGCGACAACTCTGAGGTGAGATGCTATCATTGTAAAATCAAGAAAAAATAATTTCTCATTCCACCGGGGTTCTTTTCTTTCACCTCATTGCTGCCCAGTGTTTGTGTGTGTCAGAAATGGGCCAGCTTCACCTATAACGGTGTCATTTTAACTGCTGTTGTGAAAAACAAAACACTATTTGGGTTTATTATTTTCTAGATTTTTAGTCACAAATACTAGTGAAATGTTCACTGTTCAGTCCTGCAACACCACTAAGAACTGCAGTTTTAGCTCAGTAACTTATTATGTTTCATGTAATATGAAAATAGGTTACTGATATAAAAATTCTCTTATTGTTGTTGCGTCTGCCTGCTTGCTTCACAGGTGAAATAATGTCACTGGCCAGAACACGAAAGCAGCTGGCCAGTCTACTTGTGCGACATACTTTTTTAGTGGGTCCGGGCCATAGGTGTTGATCTCTGATAAGAGACTGAAGTGACTGGACTCACCCTCAGCTATGAGGTGAAGAGCTCCGTTATTCAAGAGACACTCATAGAGGGTTCAAAAAGAGTTGATAGGCATGTGATAACACGGTACCTCTCATCATCTCCTGGTAGCCGTGGCACTTTTTGTTTTGTTTACTGACATTTACAAAATAATTTTCAGTCAAATTACATTTACTCAATTTTTCTCTTAAACAGTCCTTTATCACCATTAGAAAATAAAATCAAATAATAGAGTAATAATAATGAGCTTGAATTAATCTTCACTTTAAAACCACTTGTATCTTTTCCTTCAATTCCTTTATAAAATAAGACCTATAGAACAGAAATTCTAGTGGGAAAATATGCTATCGTTTTTCAAGCGCCACTAAGTCCCCAGCAGCATCAATCAATGTAGAACGCTTTCCACAACAAACACAATCTCATTAATGTGTATAGAACCTCGTGTGAGTACAATGTGCACTGAAACAGCAGCAGACAAAGAGAACACTAACCTGTTATTTGTCTCCATCTTCCTCTATTGGGCATATCGATTGTTTTCTCCTTTTTTTTCACTGTAGTGTAAGAATGTTAAAAACACAGAAAACATTAAATTAGCACTGAAGAACATGTATAACACAGACATATAACATTTAAAACATTTTATCTGGGCTTGAGAAAGTCTCATGTATTCTGTTAGACTCACCTCATTTTTAGTTTGTTTATATTTCTAATTAAATAATAGCATTATCAAAGTGACTGCAATTCATCCTGTGGGTATTCGCTGGCAATACGTCCTGTAGTTATTGAAATATTTCTCTCAAACAGTTCCACAATTTGGACGTCCAACCATTGGCCACTTTGGATGTCAATATGACGTTCAACATTTAAACTTTGGACTGGGTAATTTTTTTTGGATGTCAAGTGGACGGCTATGACAAGTGCAGAAAATTTACATAATTAATAAATGTATTTTTTTAAATTTACAAATATTAACATTGATGTTATTAACATGATACTTATGAATATGGATTATGTCTAAACAAACACGATTTATTATGTGCTACCCTACTGATTTATTTTAATTAATCATCTTATTTTTTTGTAACCAGGTTAAAAATTACAATGATTAAAAATGTGTTGAAATATTAAAAAAACAAACAAACATTGAAATCTATGTTAAAATGTAAAATAATAATGGTCAAAGTATTTTCTTTTCATTTTTTGAAATTCCTTTTAAAAGGAGTACAGTGTGTTTCATAAGTTTTCAAGAGCGTTTGCATTATATATATGGTTCATCTTTTGCAAGTATCCTGTTTTATTGTGAAAAGCTTTGTGAGAGGAAGTAAATGTGTCTGTGACTGGTAGCCTGCTCTGAAAGAAGTCTTTGTGATAGAGTTAATTTAAAAGGCTAACGTGGTTAAGTCCATCAATCATTTTTGAGCTGTTTAACTAGTGATGAGGTACAACTTGACTCTGATGTAGTCTGTCTTTTATGTTTGTTTTCTGTCAACTCCCAACACCATCACAAGCAGCCGTGGCATAATAGACAGACATGCAGCCAGAAGAAATAAAGAAGTATGTTGCATGTTTTGGAACAAATGAGCCAGCTGCAGCCTCTACAGTTTCTCTCTCAAATTTGACAGGTTTCTATGATTACTAGCTTAGTTGGAAAACCTCTAGAAGACCTTTTATCTTGTTAATGTTGAGCTCCAGATTGATTTTCTTGAGCTCCACCAAGTAATCCTCCTCACTCCAGTGTACCTCAAAAGGCAATTTGGTTCTCATCTGAGAACTTTGTAAATGGACAAGATCCAGAATTTAGAGGTCGGGTTTACAAAACAAATAAGACACAGACACTCAGCAAGCACAAAGGGCAAGGGCTATACTAAAACTGGGATATTTTATGATGGGAGTTTTTTTTGTTACAACAATTTAAAATGTTAAAACATCACCTTGAAGCATTACATTCTAAAATTGTGTATTATATTATCTTTACCCACATGATTGGGGCAGAACTGGTTAAAATCTTTGCTTCCTATCAGCTGTAAAAACTTGAAATTTTATATATTCATGCAGTGTGTGATTTTGTGAAACTTTTATGAAAGACGCAGCCAACAAATGTATAACATCTGTGACTATAAATGTATTACATATATCTATTATAGTATCATAATAACGTCTAACAGTCAAACACATAATGATTAGCTGGGGTTGACTGACAGTTTTCCCACACTTATGCAATACAGTAAGCGGCTGCGAATCCATCCATTCACAGCCGCTTATCCTTTTCAGGGTCGCGGGGGGCGCTGGAGCCTATCCCAGCTGTCATGGGGCGAGAGGCGGGGTACACCCTGGACTGGTCGCCAGTCTGTCGCAGGGCTAACACATATAGACAGACAACCATTCACACTCACAGTCACTCCCACATTCACACCTATGGACAATTAGAGTTTTCAATTAACCTATCCCCACAAATTGCATGTTTTTGGACTGTGGGAGGAAGCCGGAGTACCCGGAGAGAACCCACGGAAACACGGGGAGAACATGCAAACTCCACACAGAAAGACCCCGGCCTGATGGTGAAATTGAACTCAGGACCTTCTTGCTGTGAGGCAACAGTGCTAACCACCGTGCCACCGTGAAAGCTGGGCCTGAGCTACCCTGGGAGCAGGAACAGGATGAGGAGAGAAAAGCTCAGGAGCAGTCTTAAAACACAAAAAATCAAACATTGTCTCTGGAGATTCAGCCTCTACAGAGTGGATAGCCTCAGAAAAAAATAACTTGAGCACAGAATAGTTCCTAAGAGAGGGCACAGTCTTTATAGGTGCTAGCAAGGGGCCACAAGAGTCTTTAAATATACTGGGGGGACCAACACGCTCTTCCCTCAGAGAGCCTAAGTTACAGTTTGTGGTCTATCAGATAGACCACCGCTGAGAAACACATGGCTATATGTTTACTGAGCTAGTCATGCTGCCGACTGTCCCTTCACTCCCACAGGTGGTTGAAGCTGTCTTCAGCTTATTGGGAGCTAGATGAGCGATACAAGCTCACGAGTGCTGCTGATTGGCTGAGGAAGGTAAACCAATCACATGACCAATTTAAGATGACATTGCAACAAGATGCTATATACCAGTTTTTAAATTGTGTTGATAGGCCACGTAATACCAGAATCATGATAAAAAAAATAGATATACGCAGTGTTTTTTCCTGAATACTATCGTCATCTTTACTGTCTAAGGACAGCGCTAGCAAGCACTCTACGCTTATGACCCCCCCCCCCCAAAAAAAAACACAAAACAAAACAAAACAAAAAACACCCCTTTCCTATTCGATGTACCATGTCGACCAATCAAAAAATGATATGGCAACATAGCATTTGGTTGTTTAGGAAGAGTGGGAAGTTTTAGGAGTGACGCTGGTGAGAGAGTGAAAGAGAGGAAGCGAGTTTTCAGATGTGAGAGATTTGTGACGTTTAGTGTGTTTTCCTGTGGAGTTAGTGTGTAGAGAAGTGGATAGTTTTGTTTTGTGTGTCAGAACAATGAGGCGACTACTGAATGTCAGTTGCTGCCAAAAATCCACCAAATGCAGACTGCAGTGTAAACACTGTCTCCAGGTGGAAAACAGGAAGAGTGATACACCTCCTGTTGTCTGGCCTGCAGGTATCAGGCTTGTGATGTTCTCTTCTGTCTTATAGTGGACAGAAATAATTTTTTGGAGTGGCACAAATCATTTGTGCCGCATCGATGCAGAACACCTGATTGTTCTGTAAATAGTTTGAGATGGTTATAAAAAAAACCTCGCCTTGGCTGCATTTGTAGGTAAACAGCTGCATATAAGTTTGTTGTTTGCAAAACTTGTGCATAGGTTTTTAAAATTTACAATTTATATTTGCATTTGAAGTTGTGAAAATGATTCGTTAAACATGTTTGTGGTTGTTACAGTAAAAAATATAACTTTTTCTACTCAGATTTGATGTTTTTTGTCTGATTTTAGATCAATTGTGTTAATACAGAATGTCAAAATGACTGTAGATTCAGACATGTGAGGTTGTGCTAAAAAGAATGATACCAAACAAGGCGAGATAGTTTTTAGAGATGAAATGCAGAGGTAAAATTAAAAATTATACCCTGGACCCCGGAGAGAATTTTTTTTTTAAAGTAACGTAATAGTTACTTTTCCTATTTAATAGTTACTTTTAGAATATTGTAACTCAGTTACTAACTTAGTTACCTTTTTGAATAAGTAACTAGTAACTATAACTAATTGCTTTTTCAAAGTGCCCAACACTGACTTTTGACTTGTGAGAAGATTCTCATTCCTAGTAGGCACCGCAATGTCTGGCTTAATATTCTTAATCCTGGTTTAAGCAGTTTTAGATTTACTTCATATGAACTAAACCTTTAACCCACTAATGACAAAAAAGGTTTTGGGAAAAACAACATCTCTTAAAACTATGTATTTTTTAGCTGGAAAATGTTTTGACATTACAATTCTTGGTTTTTCATAAAATAATCAAAAGATATAGAGAAATAGCACTGTCATTCAGAAATAAAGCCGTTTTACACTTTTAAGTTACTCACAATTTTGGGCAAATTGATTGTTTGCTGAAAGTTTACTGATCTCTACTGAAACCTCATGGCAGCTGAAAAAAGAGCTCAAAAAAACAGATAGCATTTTTAAGTTTGTTCTTGATTCATTTTTAGATTAATGGTTGCACCAGGATATTTTAGAGTGGGATTTGGGGCGTTTACCTCAGATGTGACACATTCCGGAGTGAGTAACAGTAACAGTACATAGATGTATGAACAAAATAATTATGTTTATTAGCCTCTGACAGTGCATGAGTCAATTCCAGTCCAATATACTGCAATTACCACTGCAAGTAGTCAGTTACAGTTTCTTTTTCCCTGCTCCATTTCATGGCACACATTACTTGCACTATTTGATCATTAAATTGCATCTATGTCTTTCTAGTGACCACATAAAATACACTAAATACACTATATATACTAATCAGGCCTATATATACTAATACTAATATATATATATATATATATATTAGTATATATATATATATATATATATATACACAAACACACACACACACACACATATATATATATATATATATTATATATATATTTATTTATTTACTGGCACTACTCTAATTTATGTCCAGGAGACTTTGACGAAGCATTGACGAAACGTTTAAATGACGTTTAAATGACGAAGGCAATATAAAACAACTGTAAATCAAGGCTTACAGAAGAGAAAATCAACACTTAGTCTTCCAGTCGTACAAAGTAAAAGCTAAATGTCTTCACTTCTTAAGCGTGATCATCCATATCCAACAGTACGATAACGAGAAAAAAAAAACACAGTACCGGGAAAGCTAATGAGAAATGAGATCAGCGTAAAATGTAAAACATTTTACATTTGTGAGCTAAAATAATAGTGATTGATCAGTGCAGGTTACTACAAGACTACTGTATCACGCTAGATACATTTTGTCTCATGTTCGTTTGGGATTTGTTCTCTACCTTTAGTGTTTGATCAACTTCTTAGTTAGTTAAAGCTTAGCTCCTGCACTTGCATTTTTTACAAATCATCTTACACATTACTGATTGACATGAAAAAGGTGCATTACTAACACATTTGTATACAGTGCTGACACCACCCAATTACATCTGTTCAGACAGTGAAATTGGGCCATTTTTTTTTTTTCTGTACCATATCTATTTAAATTAAACTTGTCATGCTCCAAATATGATGGCTGTCAAAATACCAGAGTGAACCAGCAATAACTCAACAAGGAAATAAATAAATAATTTCATAGAAGGCTGTGGTCAGCAAAAGTGCTTGCTACCAAAGCATTCTGCCTCTTTCTCTACCCTCCCAAAAATAATATTAGTTGTCCAGACTCAGCAGCACTAAGCTTATGTTTTTGGATTAGGTTGTCGGAACTTAGTGATAGTCACGCAAGTAAAGCAAACCATGTTGTGTTTCAGGTGTGAAGAGCGTAGACTATGAGATTAGAACTGAGATGAGCTACTAAGGGACTCTACCTCTGGACAGCTGCAAAGTTGTAATGGTTCTAATTTCCCTTCCAGAATGAGGAATGGCCTGAAATATAGGAACAGAGAAAGGACTAAACAACAGAGCAGCTTTGCCCTTACGTGCCTTTACCTTCGGTGAAGCTATTCCGCTAAAATCTATTAGTTTTTAATCCCCTTTTCATATATATATATAACATAATCTGCCTGGAATTAATCAAAATTGCTAAAATATAGTGCTTTAGGGGGTCTTTACTAAATGGATTTTCAATGCCACATTTGTGATCTTTTCTCAGTTGGAATACAAATTGAACATATTTGGGACTTTTTGCACATCTGTGCTTTGCCTGAGCTACAAGATGCAAAGATTTGATACAGTGTTATAATTTCACAGTTTTCTCCTGCCGTCTGACACAGAAAGCACTGATTGATTCAGGAAAAAACAAGGCACTTTGTAAAACTCCTCAAGGGTACAACTTTTTCATTAAGAAGAACCTTTCTCAGACTATTTTATCTTGTGTCATCTATGGAGGGTAGAGATCTGTCTATGTCATGGACACAAAGTACACAAACCATAGAAGCATAGATCAGAGCCATCAAAACCATTCAATTAGCATGGAAGCAGCATTTCTCAGCTTCCCGTGATGAAAGTTGGAATTTAATTATTTTCTGTTTTTTTTTTTCAATGAAGACCAAAAGAGATTTTCAGACATTCCTAAAATGGCAAAATTGTGCTACAGCCACATGTTGTTGAAGGCTCACTCATTCATCATCTTTCTGATTTAGACGTCGTCTTCTTCTTCTTCATTCAACTACATTTTGAGGCAGACGGTGATTCAGTCATTTCAACGTGTTATGTATTTTTCTACAGGATTAATCTAAAGCCTGCAGTCAAAAAGAACCGTGACTTAAATATAAAGAATGTAAAATCTCTGAGGATAGATGGACAACAGTGAGGCTGACAAAAAAGTAACACTATGTAATCACTTATTCAAAGTATATTGTATTATTATTATAGCAGAAAATAGAAATAGAAAATCACAGACTATTATAAAGAGTAAATAAAAGGTTTTGGTTTTATTATTAGCACGGTGGCACGGTGTTAGCACTGTTGCCTCACAGCAAGAAGGTCCTGAGTTCAACTCCACCATCAGGCCGGTGTCTTTCTGTGTGGAGTTTGCATGTTTTCCCCGTGTTTGCGTGGGTTCTCTCCGGGTACTCCGGCTTCCTCCCACTGTCCAAAAACATGCACTTAGTGGGGATAGGTTAATTGGGAAATCTAAATTGGTAGGTTAAAAACTCTAAATTGCCCATAGGTGTGAATGACTATGGAGAGTGACTGTGAGTGCGACTGGTTGTCTGTCTATGTGTGTTAGACTGGCGACCTGTCCAGGGTGTACCCCGCCTCTCGCCCTAAGACAGCTGGGATAGGCTCCAGCGCCCCCCTGAAAAGGATAAGCAGCTGGGGATGAATGGATGGTTTTATTATTATTATTATTCATACATCAGTAAAATATACAGTATCATTAAGATAAACAAGTGGAGGTATGAAGAAGTATAAGTACAAGTTTGGTGTTTTGATATTCTTTACAAACTTGGGGCAACTTTTGTAAGAACCTTTCTCATATATGTACCTTATGAACCAAGATAGGTTGGTGTGTAATAGTAATAGATACTGTATTATGTTTTACAATTATCTTATTGAATGGAAAGGTCATTGCAACATGCTGCAAGCAATTAGATAATAATAGAAACTTTCATAGTGTTATTTAGAGACTACTACTGGTGATATGGGACATAAACAATTTAAGTTTTCTATTAGTCCTAGTCTCCCACGTTTTGAGGCAAAATGGCAGAGTTCATTGTATTGATTGCAGTATGGGTTTGAAATGTTTTTTATTTTGTTTTTTGTATTATTGTCTAGTAATTGTTTATCTTAAAAGAAGACAGAGAGATCAGGACTGCCTGCAGACTATGAGTTACTGTAAGCTTTCTGAAAAATATGGTGGCTGATCATAAAAGATATGACCTTTTTTGAGATTATTTTTCTCTAAAGCAATGATAAGTAAAGCGATTCAGAGGCCAGCAAGTGTTCAAAGCAAAGGGCGTTATGCCAGTGTTCACTGAAACTAAGGATGCAAAGAACAGGCATGATATCATCGTGGACATGAAAGGTATGGTACGTGCATGTTTGTTTTCCAGTGTTGGAATTATTATAGAGCATACATGTTTAAAAACACAAGAAGCTTGAATTTATTTTGGCTTCTCTGTAATCAACACAGGGCTAAAATTATCCACACACACTCAAATATATACATATTTGTCACGGTTCATGAGACAAACCATGTGGAAGATGAGGTGTGGACCCACACGCGGACTCAGACGCAGGAGAAGGATTAACACAAAGCAAGCCTTTATTTTGGCTGAAGCAGTAACACAACAACAAAAGCGCAAAGGAAACCGACAGAAGCAAACCAAACCTAAACTGGGTGAAACTACAGTTTAGTAGTTTCACCCAGTTTAGGGTGAAACTACTAAACTGGGTAGTTTCACCCAGTTTAGTTCCCTGTCTTAACAAAGTTCCCTGTCTTTGTTAAGACAGGGAACAAAACCTGAAAACTGAGAACTTGGCAGATGAAAAACAGGGAATGACTAATGGGCATGATACGCAGACGATCCGACGAAGAACAGAGGCACTCACCCACTAAATATACACAGAGGGAAAACAAGGGAACTGCACATAATCAGCATTACGAGACAGGGAGGACGCAAACTGAATCCACTGGCATAAGACACAGATCTTCACAATAAAACAGGAAACTCAACACAACCAAGAATCTAGAAATACAAAACCAAAACACAGACAGCAACAATGCAGCAAATAAATAACAAACAACTCAACACACTGGGCCACAGACCCAGGACCGTGACAATATTTTTGTTTAAATCTTTTAATAAGTGGTTGGGATGGTTCTACAGTGTTTTTTTTTTTTTACTTGACATATCTCCTTGGTAATCACGATTAACTAGAACTGGAAGTGTCTATTTTCCAGGATAAAATAAGGATTTGCTTGAGAGCACTCAGAACATTGAGGATGTCCAAAGAACTCAGTGAAGATCTAAGGAGCATTGTAGATTTATACAAGTTGGAAATACCTTTTCTCATTCTGGAACTCCTGAATCACAGTGAAGTGAAAGGGTGTGAACCATGAATAAAGCCCCTTGTTCAAAAACAACACCTTCAAACTTGACTGAAATTTGCATCTGTCCATATGGACAATTTTGGAGAAAACTTCTATGAATCCGAATACTTTATTTATCTCTAAGGAAACTGACTAGGGTTAGTCATTACAAAGACTGAGCAATTTCACACAGTGTCAAGAGATATATTTGGAGGAGCAAATATGAGGCTTTCAAAGAGCAACATACCAAATGGCAAGCAAGGTGGTAGCATCATGTTCTGGGGCTGTTTTCTGTAAGTTTTTTATTGCATAAACTGGATGGAATAAGGAAGAATAGAACAACGTCCAAATTCTTCAGTGTTACCTCAATCATCAGCTTAATGTTCAATTGGTTACAACTGAGTGTTTCAAAAGGACAAATACACATCAGAACTGATTTTGGTCCTGATGAAGCAGGCTAACAATAAGCTTCTGGAATATCTATCCCAAAGCAAATTTATGGACTACGCTTAAAAGGTCTGTGCCAGGAAACCAGTCAATTTTAACCCAGTCTACCAATTCTGCCAAGAAAAGTGGTCATATAAGCAGAGCAAAATGATGTCAGAAGCTTCTTGGTAACTTGTGCTTACAATTCTTGTTTTCTTAGGTCTTTAAAGGAGTGTGCCGTACCATAATGTCATCCTGTAAAAACAACAGTTCAAAGAGGTCATTAAAAACCCCAAATCACCATGACATTTATGTCCATGATGAGTGTGACCACAACTGTAAACCAATAATGTGCACTGAATGTACACAATAATACATGTGCACCTCCCACAATTGTTGGTACCATACTGATCTCATATCCTGGTCACACTTAGTGTCCAGAAGTGATCGTTCAGCCAACATTTTGTGACTGTTTTTCACCATATATTCTATTAGTAGAGTGAATGCAAATGTTTACCGGGAACCTACTGAACTGATATCCTCTGCTTAATTTTAAGCATGCAATAATTAATGAGCTAAAAGTGTCATATTAAAGTGCTTATGGCCGAGCTGTTCTTTTAATATCCTAGTGAATTTGCCACAATGTCAGTCGGCCTGCAATCTATAATAAATGAAAAAGTTTTTCATTTTTTAATCTTCATACAGATGTCAGCTCAGATGACAAAACTGATTAATAAAATGATAGATGAAAACAAACAATCAAATAAATAAAAGGACCACATTGCTTTTCACCTTAATAGTTGGGGGCAGAAGTGATTATGGGGTCTGAGTTTCCTCCTGCTGTCATAACTGGTGTTTATACTTTGACCTGTTGGCAACAAAGCGTCTAATCATCTGACCTTAAAGAGCCCGAGGTTTGTGGGTGTTTTTGTGATTGCTGTGTGAGACAGTGAATGAGTCATACTACAAGGGCTTTTTCCAAGGCCACTTTCCCACTGGTGCTTCCTGCAGCATATTTATCTTACTTCTCCAAAGAAGTTGTGGAGAAGAAGGAAGAACAAACACTGAGAACAAGTGGTTTGGCATCATGCATGCAAACTGCTACTAAAACGCAACCCAAACCTTAATTTCTATATCATTACTTTAATATTGTTATCGTATCTTTTATTTGGGAAGGATAATCTTTTTGTAGAGTTCCTTGAGAAAAAGTAGGTGGATGCAAGATGGATGCAAAAAATCTACAGTTTCCCTTGAAAGCCTGCCCGTTGTATTCAGTGGTATCTGTGTATAACAGCATTGTTACTTGCAAGTCTCCATCTCTTCAACACATGAATTCTCTTTTGATCTTTGTCAGTGACAGTGTTGATATTCTCTGGGTATAAGGTCAGACTTCTGGCATGATGACTAGTCAGTGAAGAATGAGAAAATTATAGAAGTACAAAGAGGGTGTGTAGCTTCAGAGCTGCAGACATTGCTGTTAGTTACATAGGACACAGTTCAAATGTGTTTATTCAGCCAGCCATTTTGACACAGGGGATTTGTATTGAAGTGACAGAGAACAGAAAACCAGAAATCCTTTACCCTAATGCCACATCCACCTCCCACTCATCTGAAATCCAGAGGTATTTTGAAGCCAGTCTGGCTCTGCTGGAATGGCTCTATTGGGAGATGCCTGGAAGGCATCCTAATCAATGCCTGATTTACCCCCAACTGGCTCTTTTCAATGCAAATGGGCAGAATTGCTTTACTGAGCCATTTAAACATGTTTGGGCACCTACTTTTATTTTTAATCGCTAATTTTGTCATGTGTTCTTTTTATATTTTTCTCTCATTTATTTTAGTTTTATCTATTTCATGGATTTTAAATGTTTGTGTATTCCGAGTATTTTCAGGCAACAGTTGCCACCATTTTTTCTTGAGTGTTACTGTCCTGTTTACAGGTATATAAGTTGTGCAGGTTGTCCATATTTCAAGGTAGGAATAATAATAATTATTTGTATATCAAATTGGAAATTCAAAACTTTTCATATTTGAACACAATTGTCCAATTTACCCATTTTACAATTATAGTAAAAACATTTCCTAAGTGTACAATATTATTAATATTTATATTAATTGTATTGATACTAAAAAATCTGTAATGTAAGAAAACATTATTTTTGCAAAAAACTAAATAAATCTATCTTGTCCTCAATAAAAAAATAGCGATGATAATAATGTACAAATGTTCATATAGGTAGACATAGAAGAGAAATATAATTTCTTTGCTCTTATCTCTTAATATTTTAAACATGGTGATAAAGTTACATTATGCTAAAAATTTATCCAACGTTGTTTCTGATTTGCCATTTCAAAAACTGTTTATAGTTGCTGAAGAAGACACAACAGAGCCACTTTCATGTCTGGGGTGACTCTAGGACTTACCGTAGTACTATGTAACTTTATAGACCTGCTATTTTGATAGATGCTTAGTGAAGTTCTGACAGATAAGCAAAGGCAATCTTGCTGATTGTTCTTCTAAATCTACATGAATCCAGTAGATGGTTAACTGCCGATAGTAACCCTGGCACTCACTGAAGAAATAGCAGAGTTAAAGCAACATAAACTTTACAGGTAGGCCTTCATTGTTAACGCACCATGTTCTGCTAGCTTAAAATGTGTTAGCCTATGGACAAGCAAAACTGCTTCACCTGTGCAAAGAGAATAGTACAACATAGTAGAACCTAATAGAGTCAGCCTCCCATCTTGAGACATACTCATTTTACTGTTGGAGGTGTTTGTCAGTGTGTTCTAATAGACACGATGAATTTGACACATAGTGATTCAACCAGACAGCCACGTTCCCTTTTTGACACGTCAGTCAACGTGCATGACATGCCATTTAGCTGCCAGGCAGTAATAGGTGGAAATAAGGTCGCTACATTCCATGTTTAAACAAATATCGACAACCCCAGAAACCAAAAATATTTTTTGCTGCAAATCGTGGTGACTTAACGAAACATAAATAACAAAAGGACAGATGGATAGATAAGGCTTTTATAGAACCAAGTGCTCTTCTTCATCCTCTTTAAACCTAAACACAAGCACAAACATAGTCCAGTGTTGCAGTAACTTTTTTCAGTATAGTGAAAGTACAGACTCAACCTTATGTCTTATGGCTGCTTATTGATTTTTTTTTTTTCCCTAACAAAAGTCCTGTAAAATGTGAAAGCAACATATGAGTGATTACTGATTTGGGTGACTCAGATCTGGAGCTCTCTGCTACTGAGAGCCTGTCAGTTTTTCTTTCCTGCTTCATCCTTTTATTCCTGCCTATCGGCCAGCAGACTGGACAGAAGGTCAGAGAGTTGATCTGTGCCAAAACTCTGAGGATTTTACCCCCTCCCCCTTTTCTCTCATTCTCCCTTTCATATATGCAGATTCTGGACCTCCTAATGAGAATATGTTACTCCCCGATACCATCTGTTCCACTTGCACTCTGTATGAGAAAATAAAGAAAATGTGACATCATTCCAATGAGACTGATTAATCAAAGTCATGGGGTAGTTGCCCTTTGTAGAAGTATGTCACAGTCTGTCTGCAGTATGTTTTTCTGTGTTTAACGGAAAACACATGTGAATAAGGATTATGGAAAATTGAGCATCGTAAGTTTATCTAAAACAAATCTGACACTTTTATTATTCTGCCAATTGCCTGGACTCGAACTCTAACTCTGTTATTTAATAGCTTTATATTTATTTAACTCTGATATTTAAAAATACACTACAACCTCACAGCAGTCCACACAATGCATTAATTGTTCTTTCATCTGAAGAACAATAAATATCTTCAAATGGACGTTTAGACTTTTAATAATGAAAGACATTCATCAGGGGCCCAAAAATAATGATGAAGGCAGGGCTTTGTTATTTGCCTCTGTCTTTTAACCCTGGTCATTCTATAAATATGCAGACTCATTTATTTTTCTACTTTAAATTGCCGTCACACATGCACATGAGTGCACAAAATCACACACACGGCCTGGAATCCGCAATTTTCAGGAAAAACAAGTAGAAGATGATTTGTCTTGGTGGCTGGTTTCCATTTCTGCAGCATCGCAGCAAACATACAGTGTGTCACTGTCAAGATGGGCATTTCTGTGAGCTCAGTGCACACCGGTATTATTCCAATCAAATCTAGTCCTGTCTGTGGGCATGAACTTCCTCCCTTTCCCAAATAAGAAATGACAGCCCAGAGTGCTGCTCCGGTAGACCAATCAAAGAACAGCTTCGGGATGTTACAGTGATTACCAGGACAACCTATGCTGGACCAGAAAGAGGCCACAGGCATCAGAAAGAGAAAAGTAACTTAATAACACAGTTAGTGCCAGCGGTCATACAACCTTGTGCACAGCAGACACAACAGGGATACAAATTATAGAGTTACAGTTAAGTTGCTACAACCGTGGCTGTTAAATGTGAAAGGTTGCACAAGACAGACGTGAGCTCAGCAGAGCAGTAAAGCAGTATTTAAAGATTTGGGAAGGGAATTTAATTTTAACCAAGCCTGATAACATTCTTACTAACTGTCTCTTTTCAATATCTCTGGGATTTAATTAGCTGGCTTAGGACGCAGTGAAATAAAAGGTACTGAAACGAGGTGAACAAGTTCAAAGCACTTTTTTTTAGAAGTCTACCGATTCAGAAATGGACATTACCAAATGATTTCAACAGCGTAGATACTGTAGATTTGTGACCAAACTGTGAATTCTGTGCCAATTATTATTTTTTTGATGGAAAAATAGTAACTCATTAATTGTTACACTGCTTTTGCTCGTCATTACCTGTGTGTCGGCCTTCTCTCTTGGTACTCCAGCTTCTTCCCAGACTCCAAAGGCATGCGTGTTAGGTTAAGTAGTGGTTTTAAAAGCTATATGTGGGAATGTGAGCATAAACGGTTGTCTGTCTTTTTGTGTTACTCCTGTCGCAGCAGGTTCCCTGGATGGGTCTTAGGTTATTATCGGTTATCATTAAATCATGGATGATTTAAATCAATTTGAAAAACCGAATGGTATTAATGGGACATTAAGCAGTGTTGTCACTGTGTTCGGCCTGAAGCACTTTCTAAATAAGTTTAAGAGAGTTAAAGTGAATGTAATATGGTGGAAAATGCCAAACGCAATTGCTTTAAAGGCTGTAGTCACGGAAACTGATTCCATTCATTTGGATTAATTTGGATTTTGACTCCATCCCACAAAGAAATAAGCATCAGACAGTCCCAGACCAAAGTCATTAAAAAAAGTATGCATTTGAGATAATAAATCAAATAACATAAATAAATAGAAATAAAATGAAAAAACACAAGAAATTTATTTTCACTAATATGAATGTGAACACACTGGTGTCCTCGAAGAAGTGACCTTTGTCCTCTTTAGGTCACTCCTTTGAGGACACCAATGTTCACATGTTGGACAGAGAAGACAGATGGTTTGAAAGAGGAGTGAAAGAAGCCATCTATGTCCACTGTGAACGACCATCTTTGAACAGAGGGTGGGGCTTACGACACCAACTGTCTGCCATCTATAATCCAGTTTTGAGATCCTTCCCAGACGCCTTAACGCCCACTCACATCCTGGACCTTCTGACCAGACTCTCCACCATCTGACCTTAGAACTGAAG
>VURO01049300.1:53589-86294 GCA_015108175.1 Pelvicachromis taeniatus | reverse complement strand
GTTATTGGAGAACGGCTTTTATTCCCTTCTCAGACGGAATTGTCGCGGAAATGAGAGGGAAAGAGGACCCAGGCGCGGTTTTTAGACTGAGGTGAAAAGACTCCAAAATGTATTCCAACAGTTCACAAATAATGCAGTTCCCAATTGTGCTCCTTCTTTGCTCCCGAGTGTCTCCTTGTCTGTGGTAGCCCAGTGCACGAGTGGTGCTCCCCGAAACTTCTCTCCGCCCGACTCTCCAGGAGAGGACGTAAAAGACCAGAAAATCACAGTTAGCACGTTCGCAGCCGACAGTTCCAGTTCAGTGTAATAATCCCACTTTGATGGTCGCTGCATCCAGCTTAAATGCTGCTGGTTGTAGATGACGGCTGATTGGAAACAGCTGGCCAAGTGACAAGACGCGGGAGGACTGACGACAGCGTGGAGGGTTTTTTGGGGGGGTTTTTGAGCGACGTTCCAGTCACACTCCATACCAGTTGGTGACGGTAATACTCCATTCAGTTGTTTGCCAATTGCCAATGAAATTTAAAAAGAAGAAGAAGAAGACAGTGTGGAGGGACTTCCGGGTTGAAGGTTGCCTTGCTACTATTCGAGACAGGCGTCTATTTGTCATGACATGTTTTCAAACCGGCGTTTATTAGAAACTGGTGTTAGAGACAGGCTACTAATGGAAGATATATGGTATTACAAATGTATTAAAGGACTCGACAAGTCACAAAATGTAGTCATGGTCAAATGTCGTGGCCATGACTGGATCCCAATTTGAGAAAACCTAAAAAAAACTCTAACCGATTAAAGTGTACACACAAGTTATTACATATTATATGTAGCATACTACACAAACATGGACTAAGGAAAGGTGTCAAAAATTGCATCCAATGTGTTGTGTGTTACCATGTACAACTGTCTGCCATGATGTTGGCCTTAATTTTGAAAGAAGTGAATAAATAGTACTGAGAACAAACCTCTAGATACTTCCTTAAAAAAACAACAGAGATTTGCTCACAGACAAGCAGCAACCTCTGGTGCTGGACAAATGCAGATGTCCACATGAGGTTGGTCCAAAATCAGGTAGGTAGGTCCCTGTACACACACACACATGTCCAACATTAAAGCTAGCTAAAGCAATGTTAGCAACTCATTGGCAATTTTGGGGCTAAAAGCACTTTTCCTGAGAACTTTATAGAATTGTACACTCATCATGGGCATGAATGTCATGGTCATTTTAGGCATTTAATGATTTCTTTAAACTCTTCTATTTCCAGGGTGGCGTGGGTGTACAGCAAACATCTCTAAGGACTTTAAAAAGAAAGAACTGGATGCTCAAGTTTGAATTTATTTTATATTTTCAAAACTCATTACTTGCTATCTTCACTGTTTCATCTGGCGTTTCATCAGAAATATCAGCGTACTGTTGTTTCATCTGAGCGTCCTGCTTTCTGTTTTGTGGAGACGCAGCAAAGACACCGCTGCTTCCTCTAAGTTAATGTTTATGTTTAGCAGCTTTGGTATTAATGACTAATTAAGCTGCTTTACACACTTGAGCTATGATGTGGCAATAATGTGAGAAACAAGTGCTGCATTTATTGTTGAATGTTTGTAACATTAATTGGGGGAATCAACAGCAGAAAAGGCGCCTAATTAAAAAAGCATTTTGATACATGAGGTTTCACAGCCTCAAAAACAGTCTCACGGCTTTCTCCAGTACGCTCACATCAATGCCATTTTCACCCCAGTCTTGCTTTTTCTCCCTAAAGTCTGCTCAGGCAGGTGCTTCCCTTCTTTCCTCCCTAATGTCTAAAGATCTCTGCACTGACCTCAGCTCTACATGACTCATCCTGTAGCGTGCTGGCTCTGCGTATCAGTGTATGTGTGTGTTGGCTGTGTTCATCGGCCTGTGTTGACTTCCCGGATCCCTGCAGGTGTCTGTGTCAATAATCCAGAGGGCAGAGCGAAGAGAACCAGCGGAGGTTACATTACCTGTGCGCTGACGCACAGTCTGTCTGACTGTTATGTCACTAAGTTTGGCTGTGTGGCCTATTATGGAAGGAAAAAGACTTGCTGTGCATTTCCTCTGCACCTAATATCGTTTTCTTTCAATAATCAGTTTATTTATTGTTCTATGATTAGTATATTTGACATTTTTCTCAATTTCTCTAATTGGCCTCAAAGGTACCTTCCAACATCTGTAAAGCCTCAACACCTGCTTGCGTGTCTTTAGTTTTTAACACAAGAGAAAACGCCAACAAACCTTTGAAACCACAGCTCACAAACTCCAGGTCAGAAAAATGAAACCTGCTTTTTATTATGGCCACTAGGAGGCAACGTTTCTGGTTGCCAAAATAAAGTTCAGAGTCTCAATTGCTAGTTTATCTTTATGTAATACACCAGGATGTTAATGTTGTAATGTATGGTACCCATTCAGAAGTGTGCTGTAGTGTGAAGTTGTGCCCTTAAGGTCACGCTCTCAGTTACGCACTCACTTACCGTATATCTTCCAATAACCATACACTCCTTTCTATTCTAAGATTTTACCTATTAAGATAGTAAAAGTTATATAGTCCTCAATAGGTGTTCAAGTTGAGTGAATACAACCTTAGCTGAACTATGATAAATGAGAAATTACACCATGCCATTTATTTAACAAAAACTAAGCAAATATGCAGAAGCAGTGTGTGAAAGAATAAAAACAGCCCATGATTAAATAGCTTCTAGAACCACCTTTAGCAGCAATAACATGAAGTAACTGTTTTCTGTATGACTTTGTCAGTCGTTCACATCCTTGTGAATGAATTTTGGCCTCCTCTTCTTTAGAACATTGTTTCGGTTCATTGAGGTTTACGGGCATTCGAGGTCTTACTCCAGAATTTCAGTCATGCTAAGGTGGGGACTTTGAGTCATTGTGCCCTTTTCTTTCTGCCATGCGCTCTGTTGAAGATTTGTTGCTGTGTTGGGATCATTGTCCTGTTAAATGACCTAATGTGGGTGAAGCTTTAGCTGTCGGACAGGTGGCCGCACACTTTTTTTCTAGAATACTGTGGTTTACTGGCGAGTTCACGGTCGGCAAGGTGTCCAGTTAGATGTAAGTCCTGTTTTTTGGGGTGTTTTTTAGTTTCTCGACATGGTCATTTATGGGGTATCCACTCCTGTAAAGACTGCTTGAATGCTTTCCACTTGTGAATCTTTCTCATCAGAATGGTGGATTTAAAACTGGAAATTTCCATATGATCTTTCCCAGACTGGGCAACAATGTCTCTGAGGTCATTGCTCGCATCGTTCCGATTTTAAAATTATTTGTTATTATTTTCTGACATGTAAACCCTGATAACTGAGGGAAGGTATATTATGTTCCCTTTCAATAATTGTTACTGAAAAAATGTGTTTTCCAATACTAAATGCTAACGAATGGCAACTTCTGTTCAAAACCTGTTTGTCAGCTACATGTGAGTGTGGGTGAATATGGTTCCTGTCAGTCCACTAACTTCATTGTCTTCAGCTCACCTTGCCCTCTCCTTGTTACGAGCTTGTTAGTGTTAAGTCATCAACGGGGTCAAACTCTCTGAAAACACACATTACAACACAGCCAAAAGATCACATTACACAATTTGAATAAATACAAGGCAATTTGTCATTGTCATGTCAGAGTTGCCCCTTCCTCTGTCTGCACTGGCTGTCTCTCTCATCCTCCTGCCTACCCCCACCTCTCCTCCATGCCCTGCCTCCTCTGCCCCGGCACAGCAGCAGGAAGCAGTAATGGTGATTGTATTAACCCCTCGCAGAAAGCACTGACCTTTGCTGAAGGTAGTAGTTTGGGTGGGGGGACAAACTCAGAGATTAAACGTGTACACTTACACACTAAAGCATTTAGCAACAGCATAAAGAACGAAGAGAGATGTTATATTTTATAGGCAAATTTGGGGGATTTGTTATATTCCATGCGTTAAAAACATAAAAACTTATGATAGCAGGGGTGGGAGCTAATAACAGCCCCTGTTGAGAATCAGTCCCAAACTGTCCAGTTGAAGAGAATCTGCACACAAAATCTTTTACACACACGTCACATGCACACCTATTTTCTACTCAGGTTCTCCACAGTTTCCAGACTCTGTTATTATATTAAATGCTGCATTAATAACACTTTAATTGTACATAAAAAATTGATCAAAATTGATTCTATAATGGCATTTTAACTAAAAAAATATATATATAATAATGTGGTTGTACAATGCCCTTACTTAATTTAAACTAATGGTTTTAACTCAATCTGTATTTGTTTTTAAGCCGACTTATCTGTCCTTTCATCCTGCTTGCTGGGGAGTTTTTTAGACTTGGATGTGTGATGTGGTTTCCACTATTTAGGTGACCAAGAACAGTTTATAGGTTTAGCTATTAACAGGGCACCATGACTGAGACACTGGTAGCTGTTAACGACTCCCATTCAGCTCGCTTGCTCAAGATTGTTGCTAAAATGGCAATAAAATCAAATTTCCTGTAACTGTGCGGTGTACGGGGCACAGGAATAAGGCAAAAACTTAAATATCTGCCAACCACTTTCTGGTTGCATTAGATGCATTACCGCTTTGAGTTGTCTGTAACAGTGCTGGCTGTTCTTTGCTTAAAACTTTACAGTTACACAGCTACACATGAATTGTTCACTAATGAGCTATTACCTCTACTGGAACATATCGGGTCATTTGTAACTAAACATTAACAGGCGGTGTTAAAGGACTGAAGACAGCCACACTCAGCACTGAACTCTGTTGCAGTAAAACCACAATGTGGTTATTTATTCATGTAAACTCATATGAACAGTGATGCAGTTGTTTTAATTACAAGTTGCCAATCTGTGACTGCAAATCTTTGACCAGAACCGAAAGCCATATTTGTAAAGTGATTCATGCATTCAACAGTCTCTGTTCAGGTGGCGCGCTTATGTTTCAAACACTCGCTCGAGTTTCAGGGGTCATATAGTGTACCTGTCTCCACTAAAACAGCAGATGGCCCATGTGGTTTAAATGGGCAGGAATCAATACGGCTGGTTGCTGTCTGAAAGATTCAGTGCTCATATTTACATTCTCAAAGGGCCTATTTTTATTGCCAGGCTAACAAAAAGATCTATCATCACCCTTAACTCCCTGTTCTTGTCAGACATCACCGACATTAACCCTGACACATTCACACTCAGATCTACTGGCCCTCTACGGTAAAAAAAAAAAAAAAAATGGAGAAAAAAGGGCAACAAGAATAATCTGAAAGAAATCACATGTATGCTTTTTCACCTAAAACAAACCATGTTGACAGTTTGGCCACAGAGGAAAGCGATGTGTGTGGACTGGAATTCAAAGGGTCACCTTAAAATGTATCAAGGTTAGTACACCAGCTAAGACCTCCTACACTCTTTTATCTGGCTGTTCCAACGGCCCTCCACTTCTTCCTCTCTTAAACAAATCCTCTTCTTTCTGACAACCCACTAACTCTCAAATAAATCCTGCCTGATGTGAGATCCTGGCTGTTCCCTTCTGACCCAGACAATACCCCTACAAACACGCACGCAAACACAAAGAACCCCAGGGCAGAACTGTGACCTATCCAGACTTTGACCTGTGTGGGTGAAGCAGTCAAAGTCCTCGTGGACCCAGATGTCCTCTTGGCTCTTAAAGCAGCACAGTCTCTCCTCTAATTTCCCCCCTCCCCTCCTCTTCTCTTCTTCATTCGCACTCCTTTCCCTCCAGCTCCTCTGGAGACTCAGTGATAACCAGGGTAGACGTGAGGAGGAAGGGAGCGGAGGAAGGAGCGGTGGAAGGGGGGGGGGGCGGTGAGAGAGAGTTGCGATGTCCCGACTCAGGGATATTTAATCCTCTCTGTGAGGGGCAAGAGTTTCTCTCCCTGTTTGGTTTTGGGAGATCAAAGAGGCAGTTCAGATTCTGAGCGAGATCGTTCGCTCTTTCTCCTATTGAGCAGACAGAAGCTGCACACACACACACATACACACACACGCACACACACAAACACACTGACATACTTGGGGTGAGCTGAGAGGACACTGTGGTGGTAATGAGGCAGTGATTGATGAGACTTTATGCTTCTCTGCTTCACAGTCTTAACCCAGCAGTGTTTGAGCAGACGCCAAATGAAATCAAATCTGTGTGCTGAAGAAAACCGGTTGGTTAAGACAGGAAAAAGAAAAACACGATTAGTTTCTGTTAGCCGTCTCATAATTTTTGATTTGTTTTAGTTTTGTTTCTGCCTTATAATCATAGAATTAATTTCTTGATTTGAGAATCTTTGTACTCCCACATCCTCCCACTGTGCTTCACAAGTTTCTTCAACTGGCATTGGCCCAGCAAAACAAACACACCTGGAGTCGGGGCAGTGTAGTGGTATTTGCACTCATCTGCAGTATGAGAACACACTAAATGCAGCTGGCTCAGGCCCATGGCCCTGATGCCAATCTGAGTGCATTTCAAAAAAACATTTTCCCACTGCTTCGGACATTCACCAGGACAAAGTTGACAGTCAGGAATTGAAATAATGCTCCCTAAAAAAAAAAAGAAGACGATTTCTGAACTCTGGAGGTTTCAATATCTTAGTGTGATCATTTTTAACGACTCTTGCATTCTAGTGTAAGACGAGCATGCAAAACGGCATCAGCAATTTAATTTCAGCTCTCATCAATTTCTTGTGCAGTCAAATTAAGGCGAAATAGCCACGGAAAATAAATACATTGCATAAAGTTGATTATCTGTAAACTTTATAAAGCTCATAAGTACTTTTCCATTGTTTCTTTGGGTTAACAAATGCACGAAAAAAATATGATTAAGCTGGTATCGCTTTAATTTCAGTCTTCTCTGCAAAGGTAGGTGGAATACTAAATAACAATCAAACTTACAATAATCCTTTTAATGATATTTTTCATCAAGACAGATTTCTCTTTAAGCTTTCATTTATTTGTTCTAATTAAGCAAAAACATTTAGAACCTTAGTGGGTTATAATCAGAATGATTACGATAAGTGCAAGGGACACTTTTGCTAGACATTGAATGAGAAATGTTATTTTTGGCAAGGGTGAAATTTTGTAAAAGGATTTGATTTTTGATGGAAGTATAGATGCAGTGGGCACAGATACTGGGCACTGAACAACAGCAGCATTCTGACACAGCAGAAATCAAGACTCATCCACTTTTAGTGAGTCTTTGTGAGTTGTAGCCTCATGTTCCTGTTCTTAGCTGACAGAAGGGGCGCCCAGTGTGGTCTTCTGCTGCTGTAGCCCATCTGCTCCAAGGTTTGACATGTCGTGCATTCAGAGATGCTCTTCTGCATCTCAGTGGGTGGCTGTACCCACTGAGATACAGCCAGTGGGTGGCTGTAGCTCAGGTGGCAGAGCAGGTCATCTACTGATCGCAAGGTTGGTGGTTCGATCCCTGGCTCCCCCCAGTCCTCCAGTCCGAATGCAGACTGGGGCAAGATATTATCGGCGTTTTAACTTGGGGTCAAGTTGCTCTCCGATGCATCCGTCGGAGTATGAATGTATTAGTTAGAGCACTAAAAAGAACATTGGGTAAATGTGGGTGTTGCATAGAGCGCTTTGAGTACTCTGGGAGAGTAGAAAAGCTCTCCCGGATTCTATATAAGAATCAGTCCCTTTACCTTGTTTAGTTGTAAAGAGCGGACATTTTCTCTGACCTCTGGCATCAACAAGGCTTTCTCATCACCTGCTCAGTGCCTATTTGCTCTTTTCCACCTACTCTCTGTAAAACCTGGACACCAGGGTTTAATGAAACCATGTCACATTGAGAGTCGCTTAAATCACCTTTCGTCTTCGTTCTGATGCTCGGTTTGAACTTTAGCAGGTCGTCTTGATACAGTTTCAGTGGTTGCCATATGATTGGCTGATTAACAAACAGGTGTTTCTAATAAAATTGCCAGCAAGTTTATGCAGCCTCCAGATGTGAACAGTGACGCCTTTTCAGAAGTGTCTTGAACCTGTATTTGTTGTAATGACCTGCAGGGGGAGGCTTCTTTTGGTTGCAGAGGGAGTCACATGTTATTTTTTAACTGATTTAATGCTGTTATATATTGTTTACTAATGAATATATGGTCCTGGTTGCTGGCTTTTTTTGTTTTTGTTTGTTATAGTCACATTTTAAAACCCTTATCAAATGAAATAGATGATAAAGCAGGAGATGTTTTGGACGTTCTCTTTTTTAACCAGATCCATTCCTGGCTAATGTCTGGTTCAGTAAAACAAAGATGGCTGTAGGTGTCGAAACAGGACATAAGCTAATAGGTAACACCGAGACACTTTTGTCCATTTCATATTGAGTCATGTATCATCTACCAAATTTTTGGCATTGTGACGAGCTGCTTGTGCTCTTACTCTTGCCTGAGGAAACAGCAAATGTGGAAAACACAGTACAGTTAGGTCAGAAAATGTTTGGACGCCAACACAGATTCCTCAGTGTCGGCAAAGCACAAAACACTAGATTTGAAATGACAATATATGTTGAGGTTAAAAAGTAGACTTTAAGCTTCCGAGGAGGTGTGGAGTTGCTCATTTTGGATGTAAGGCCCACACCTGTGGGTGATCTGTCATATCCAAAGCCGTCCCGGGATATTTCTAGAGATAAAATATGTTAAGCAGGTCTTACTGCATCCAACAGTAAAGCACAGGCTCTGCTGTTTGCAGTGATGTAATGCCTAAAATGAGTTTCACTCCCCTTGCAGTACTCCTTGCCAAGCGTTTATAATGTTACTTAAAAGATATTCTGTGAGTCATGAAGTGAGTACATTTCAGCGCTTTCTGTTTCATCACCCTGGAGGAGTTTGTTAACAGTGGGAGCCGTAAACCGCGTAGCTGGCGATAACAAAAGTGATGATTCCAATGTTTCCTTTCCATTTGTATTTTAATTTTATCCCGAAACACACACACACACACACACACACACACACACACACACACACACACACACACACACACACGCGCGCGCTCACACGCTCACACGGACTCAAATGTAAACCTGGCGGCTCCCCTGCCACTCGGCTTCTGAGGTTTGGAGGTCTCTGATAGGAAGCCTCTGAAATGGAAAAGAGATAAGAGTAAATAAACAAATAAATACAATAAAACCGAATTTGTGCTGGTTCAGTGCACACAGAGGGAAATGGGGGGGGGAGGAGGGAGAAAAGGAGGGAGTGCACTCTGTGAGGCCTAACGGCGAATCCCACAAAGCTGCATTCTCAGTAAAGCAAAGCAAGGTAAATACCTAAGTGAATTGATGCGAGTTGCATTTATTCACTGAAATCTTTTGAGACCGCGCTGATGGAGAGAGACACCATTCTGACTCAGACAATGAAGCTATCAGTTACTGCCTCTGATATGATCTCTGTCCATTTTGCACGACCCAATTGCTCCAGAAAAGGCATTTTTATTTCCTCCACAATGAAGTTATTTGGTGTTGTCAGCTAATTCTCGGTGGCACGACAAGCTTTCTTTGGGCACACATCGATACCTTCGCAGAGGAAACCGCGCTAAACCAAATGTTCTGCACAGCGAGCCCGCCTTTAATGCAGTGCCACGGGCTTTGATGTGCACCCACACCAACACACCACTCCAACAGCCTTTCTTCTCAGATGTTGCTTAATTACGCTATCATAGTCTGTTAATTACCTTATCAGCGCCGCATAATCCCATGGTCAGTGTCTGAACGCCACGTATCAAAGCAAAGCAAAGTCTCTTTCATGCGGGGGTTTCTTTTTTTGGAGGCCCTGATTAGTGAATTCAGTGGTTTGTGAGATTGCAGATGAAGTTATTTTTTACTAACAATTAATATCTTGAGGCCAAAATAAAAAAGATTATGAAAAAAAGGTGTGTTTATTTTGTTTTGTTTATTTAGTAGTGGCGCTCTAACGGTAACTCTAATTGTTGCCCCAGAGAATCTATTTTAGTCATATGATTAATGAAAACAATGCAAGCCTGGATTTTGTAGATATAACATGAAAAGCATAAGTCAGCTCACTGGAAAAATGTTCAAATATTTGCTTTGATGTAGAGGGGGAGTGGAGAAGATTGGCCTAGCTTAGTACAGCTGGTGGGGCTCTCTACAGTTCAGCTGGTTATACTGGTTGTTTTTACACTACAATTTGTTTGTTTGGTAGTTTTTGGTACTAAAGTAGGCAACAGATGTTCATTTCTAAGCTCCAGAAATGCTTTTACTCTACTCGTGGGGTAAAGGTAGGGTTAGTTCACTATGGCTACAACTCAATGTTAAAAATAATAACACAGCCTCAAAAAAATCAAGCAGCACACAGAACAACAGGACTTCATCCAGGCTTTTAAAACTATATGCACGGCATTAGGACTGTAGGAATTAATCAGTTTCTTACATTGTTGTCGAGGAAAGATTGCATCAGTCCATTGAGGTTTGCAGGCGTTCATTTATACACAGCTCTCTAAAGGTCTGCTCACAGCATTTCAGTCAGGTTAAGTTCTGGACTTGCAACATCTTGAATTTTGTTCTTTTTCAGCCATTATTTTGTAGATTTGTCACTTTTTGGGGGGATCATTGTCTTGCATAACCCAATTTTAGTCAAGTTTTGTTTGTCGACAGATGGCCTTACATGATCTCTAGAGTCAGTGACTGCAAGCCGCCCACATCCTGTGGCCGCAACACATCTCGTGGCTGTGATACGCCCAAATCATGACTCCTCCACCACCGTGCTCGACAGTTGCTATGATACGCTGATATGCTCTGGTTTTCACTAAATGTAGCACTGTGCATTATGCTCTTACATGACCACTTTGGCCTCATCAGTAAAAAAAAAAAAAAAGGACAATATCCCAGAAGTGTTGTGCTTTGTTCAGACCCACAGTGCTCTGTGAAAACTTTTCACCTGACTGTAAATGTGTACTGAAAAATAATCTCCCCATAGAGCACTTATAGTTCGGGCTGGATCAGGTGATTCTGCACCATCCCTTAGTTATGCTGTAATAGGCCAAGGCTAGCTGGATTCTTCCCATGATGCACTGGCTGTTTCTTCTTCCTGTTAAAAGGGAGTTTTTCCTTCCCACAATTGCTAAGTGCTTGCTAATAGGGGGCTCTGATTGTTAAGGTTTTCACTCTATTATTTTGGGGTCTTTGCCTTACAATAATACAAAGAAACCTTGACCTAAACGTTTTTGTGATTTTTTAATATTTCATATATAAATAAAATTGAATTTAATTAAACTGTAATTCTCTTGAATTGCTGGGATTCATGACTACCAAGGCGTACTTCAAGTGCATTTAATGTGATGCATATGTGGCGATCTCCACACAGCCCCGTTTTGATGTGGAGATGGTAATTAAGAAATAATTGAAGCAGCTAGAGAAGTGTGAAAGATGCATTCTTAAATGTCTGTGTAATTCCGCTCGGAAAATGTTAACGTACGCACAGATGTTAATGCAGAATCTACGTTGGGCTCTTGTCTTCGTGCACCTCAGCGCTTCCACATATGTACTTACCCTCAGCTCTGCTTGCAGCCTACTGGATCTGTCAACTTGGGGAAAATTTCCATTTTGCAGCTAACTCTGCAGCCTTTTGATGGGTGCGTCTTGCCGACTTTTATCTCTCAGCGCGTCTGAAAACTAATTAATATTTTTTTTTACTCTCACTCACACACACACACTCTCTCTCTCTCCCTCCTTCAGGCAAATATTTGTTTCCTCTGAAGTGAGCGTGGGCAAACCTTCTTCACGGCTCCATATGCTGCCAGCTGCCAATCAAGCAGCTAGAACCCTGAAACTAATCGCAACCCCCCCTCCTCCTCCTCTCTTCTCCGTCTCCTCTCCCTCTCCTTCAGCAGAAATGAAGGAGCTAGGGAGAGTGATGTTTGTGTGTGAGTGTGTGCATGTGTGTAGGGGGTGTTAAAAGAAAATAAAGACATACAGTAGAGAAGAAAAATGATGGCTGAGACACGAGCCCAAAGCAGGATCTCCTCTGTTGTGTCTGTCCACAGAGCACTTCATGCTCGTCTCTATGCTAAGCTCTCTGTTTCCATTTTACGTCCTGCTATTTATTTATTTACTGTTCACATAGATTGTACTGTCTGGATTTGTACTTGTTTGCTAGACAGCTCCAAGAGCGAACACTGTGTGTACACAGTGGCTGGTGTATGTATGTGTCCTACCAGATAGCTACAGTGGTGCCAAAAAAAACATACAGACTAGGACAGAACAGCTTTGCACCCCCCCACCCCCACCCCCATTCCCACGCAACCTGCAGCAGGTGAATGGAGAAGGCAAGAGAAATGTATTTTGTCAGCCATACTGGTGTGTTTCCACGTGATATCACTGTCTGAGTGGTTAAGGCTGTTCCCCATGGGGCTCTTTGTGTATACAGCACCGCTGTGGGTAATGAGGGGAGAGAGGGGAGATGATGGACAACGGGCGACTCCCCCCAGAATTTCACAGGGCGTCCCTTCAACTACCAGTTCAGCAGAGAGCTTTAAGATCGGGCCTTCAGTCCAATGTTCTTCTGAGGAACTTTTAGGGCAACATTTTCACCATTAGCATGAGGCTCGTAAGCATTTTTCAACCAGGGGGAAGATTTATTTTAGACACATACACACGAAAAACCAAATGATCGTATCACTCATATGAAGCATTCCTGACCAGCTTATTCCAGGAGGAGAAATCTAACACACCTGAATTTAAACCATGAGAGTGCATCTCTTGTTTGGGACTGTTTTTATGTTTGCTTATGCTACAGAAACGGGGGGAAAGGTGGCAACGCCACTAAAATGACCATGACCACTTGCAATCAACTGATAATCTCCTTGCCTGAAATGGTTGCTTTGAAGACAGGGACCAGGTCTGCAGATGCTTGCAGTCAGCTGCTGTCTTGAAAGTAATTGATAAAATAAGAGAGTCAGCCTGCTATCATTTTGCAACTGAATGTGGTCAAGTTGGCAATCTGTCTGTGATAAAATCATTATCATAATCTAAATGCTCGAAGGCATTTATGATAAGGCCTTTATTCCCATTGCGGCTCTCCGGGTTACCCATTCAGAAAGAAAAAGGGACTGGTGGGGACAACAGGGATCAAAATGTACATGTCCCCGTTTCTCTGTATTTATTTATTTATTCTGACAGTGAATGCAGTCTTTCCAATTATTTGGAGACAGGTCACCTCCCACCAGATGACCCGTGAAGCTGCCTTGTGATCAGATGTGGCCGTCCAGAGATTGAGGGTGATAGTTACAGAAAAAATCAATGCAATCACTCTGCAACTGAGTTTTCAGTCCCAGGGAGGTTGCTGTGTGACTGCAGAGTACCCTGACTTGTATTATGCAAACATAAACTTATTTACTTGTGTTATTTGTTTATTTTTTAAGAGTGTTTTCATTGCTGCTTTGGTGACTGTTATTTGTAGTGTATATTTTCTGTAACTTTGGTCAGCTGCGATTGTTTAAAACATGCCTTAGAAATAAACCTTGACTTGACATGAAATGACACGACTGAGACTTTAGGGGTGGAAACATCCCGGTCACGGTTTGGGTTAAAATACACTTTTAAAAAATTCTGAACACCTGTTAGAGAATTCAATTTTTCAGGTTTCCAGGTTGCCTAGCGCTACTACATATGCAGGTAATGACAGAAGTGATCATATCACATGCACATTGTGGCATGCTATTTTTAAAAACTTCACTTCATCTTGCTAAAGCCCGATTGGACAACCTGTCTGGTCTTTTGGTGGGAAAAAAGAGAAGGAACACAATCATGGCTGTTTTCTCACTTCCACATGCATGGCCAGTCCCTGAGCGAACGTGAAGCTATAACAATTAGCCACATGGGAGGTTGGTGCTAGATGATCTGACAAGCACTTTGTTTGCAGCCTACTTTGGGTTTCACTTTGGGCGACTCTGTAACAGTAACACAACTTCATCTCAAAATCAGACCGGGGACATTATTTTCTCCACTTTTTACACAAAGCATCTGCAATCATCCACTTCAGCCCTTGAATGAGAAGCACCTATGAGCACAACGCTCACATATACAGGACAGTAATGTCCTAAAAAAAAATTGAACATAGAGACAGATATTAGCTGTGAATGTATTTTGTAATTAGTCTGAACAAGTAGCGAGCGCCAGACAAACAAACACCAAGCTCGTAGCACTCTATTCAACTTCTCCACCAAACGCAGACAGTCTGTTTTCCTTTGCCTTACATCCAGTTTTTCTCTTTAGACCACACTCAGCAGCGTGTTTCACCTTCAATTATTTGCTCTTTTTTTTCCTTCCTGCAACATATGCTGCAAATGTTTGAGAAAACATCTTGAGCGATACAGAAGAATCTCTCTGAAGACTGAAAATATGACATTAATGCCTTCACTAATAGTCAATTCTTGTATCGGGCCTTGCTGTGAAGTACAGTCTGTTGTATACATTACACGCACACACACAGTCTTCACTGTCTCCCTCCTGCTATCATCATCATGTGCGTGTAAATGATCCTGTCTTTGTGAGGTTAATTGAAGGCAGGAGCTCTGACTGTCTGAGACATAATCTGTCTGTGTGAAAAGTAAGCGTGCCTGTATTGTGTGTGTGTTTGCGCATGTGTGTGTGTGCATTTAAGGATTGTTGGTGTTTGAGGGGAGGGATGTCTTTAATATGGCCACACTACTTTTTTTTGAAATACAAAAACAGAAAAAGAAACACGCAGCAACTCTTCTTTATCCCTCCACCTGCTCCCTCTCTACCTCGACTAAAAGCCCCAATACAGATTAGCTGGGTGTGTGTGTTTATGTGTGTGTGTGTGCTGGGTGAGGGGCTGGGTTAGTGAGTCTGTTCCTGGGGATTTGGGGTTTACAAAAGAAACAAAAAAAGAAAGAAAAAAAAAGCCAAGTGATGCCATAAGGCTTTGCTTTTCTCTCATATCAGCTCTTATCAGGGCAGTCATTTTTGACAGGAGAAAAAGCCTTTATCTGGAAGAAGCTGTGTCCGTCTGGCCCTGCATGTGAGCACACAAACACACACACACACATACAAAGAGCCATGCTCAGGGCCTATCGGACTGGGGCTCACACGCACACAGAGCAGGTAATCGGCTCACTAGTGGAGTTAGGGGGTTAGAGAAAAGAAGGAAAAAGCTCTTGCCAGAGTGTATCCCCCTCTTTGACTGGATTAGAGCCCACCAGTATTCAGTCCAGGTGCTCTGGAGGACAGAGGGGCGAGGGGGTCTACGTAGGGTTAACGCTCCCCACGGTGTGAGACCACTTCCTGCTGTTCGCTGTCTGACACATCGCATTCATGTGGCCCTCAGCACAAACTGAGAAGTACATCAACGCATAGGCATACATGGAATCATTACCGCTAATCGATATGCTCCTCTGATGTTTCAGGGTTCATTTTCAGAGCGTTTAATACTTTATTACCATGTCGTGTCTTTATTCTGGTGATATGCATGGGCATAACATTAACTATAACTATATAATAACGCCATAATTGCCGACACTTGAAGCAAGATTATTTCTGTCTTAAATGAAGTGATACAGTGTTTCCATTGTAGTGGATGACAGAGGAGGAGACATAAGAGTTAATTAACTCTGATTAGGATGAGCCACAGTCACTGAACAAGCCAGGGTTCTAGCTCGATACTCCGCTCAGTAATTGCTTCCTTTCCTTTGCTCTTCCTTCCTTTTACTTTCCCTTATATTTCTTCCTTGCGTCCATCCACGCAGGGGAAGCTCATCTTTCATAGAGGAGAGCTGGAGAGCCCTCTGCTGGCTCATCATGCACGTCTGTCAAGTGAAGATGAGGCCAACTATTCATCTGGGCTGCAAAGCATTAGTTTGTTCAATAAAAAGAAATAAAGCTGTACAAAGTACTTTTTTCTTTCATCCAGGGTTCAGTTTTTCACCCAGCTTCATGGAAAAGTCTTCAGTTGATTGTTTTTCATGTCTTTAATGGCACACTGAGATCAGGCTCTGTGAGGGCCGTGCCATCTGTTGCAGGAGTTAGCTGTTTATGACTCTGCTCTTATATTTGGGTTTGTTGTCATGCTGCAGCTGTAATTTGGAACCAATAATAGGACTCCCTGATGAGAATGCAAGACAGATAAAAATGTAAACATCTGTGTATGGTCATTTGATCTGTACGAATCAAATATAGTTTTACAAGAGAGACATTTTTAGAGACTGACATCAGTTTTTTAAAAATCTTCAACAGACAAAGAGTAAAACGACTGTAACAATCAAGAGACATGGGGTTTTATTAAGGCGGATTCTGAATTCATATAGCTTTTGTGGTCCCAGCAGCAGCAAGCCAAGTTTCAGTGAAATTTCCTGCTAGTCAGTTGAAGCTACAGCGATAGGATCAATACTTTGTTTCTATTCTTAAAGGTCAGTAGGTAGCACGCTGAATCATGTTACATATATTATGTTTTTGTGAAAATGAAAAAATGTACCTCAAACGTGTGCTACGAAAAATGTCTGAACCATTTTGTGTTGACTCGATTTTGCTTTAAGCCCTTAACACATTTAGCCACAGCATTAACTTTAAAAGAAAGCTGAATAGCTAAAAATTAAACACGTGGTTAATATTCTGAATTCAAAGTGGATAAACAGTACATTTACTGATATACATGGATCTTTGTGTACAAGTGTAAACTGACATTGGAACATTGCTAGCTCAGCTAGCTAACACTGATATTTATGAAGGATGTATTAATAAAGACATTACACCTATTAATTACACCCATTAATTAATCAGACAAAGAATCAATTTAATCAAAAATCAGTTGGTTGATATTTATGTGAATATGTCCTTGTGTGCTTTTATTTTTATAGAAAAAATGTCAGCGGCCTGCAGTACCCCGCTTTTTTTTTTTGCATGCTAAGTTGCACTTATTCTTGGAAATATTGAGCAGATACTATGAGCAGAGTAAGTCAGCGAGTTGATAGTTCATAGTATTAAAGTCTTCCTACACAAATCATTAGACGTTTTAGTTTTCTTCTGCTCATGACTTACAGGATGCCACGTAAACTGAAAGAATTGAGGTTAGCCTAGCTTCGAGGCTAACATTTTTTGTGTTAGGTTCAGTTTCAAAACGACGACCTGAAAATTATCATAACATGTATATTTAAACCATATTAGTCAGTTTTTTAAGCAGGTACCCTTTATCTTAATTTGACTCGCTGATCTTGGACAGGAAGTTGTAGAGCTACCACGAGGAATGATGATTAGCTCTTTTATGAAACAGGTATGGCGAGGGGAGGACAGCAGGGGGGTCTCAGCCGAGGTCTTGGCAGAAGAGAATATTTATGCTCATGGCTCCTCGTGTTGTTAACAGAAGATGCTAATCTAAGTTACTATCACAGTGAGTATGTGTTAAAAGAATCAGAAGATCTACTTTTAGTTGCATATCCTCATCATAGGAACTGCTGTCGTACTGTTCAAGCCCCTCAGTGGTTCTGCATAAGCCCCCAGAGTCTGAAGGATCCTGAGGTTCCTTCCCAAACTGAGGATCCTGAGTTTGGTTTCAGGCCTGAGTCATGTCCTTTAGGTTACACACAACAAAGCAAAGAAGCAAAGAAGTTCAGTCAGGAATTTCTTATTTCTTATTAATATTCATATAACATAATTGTCACATAAAAGCGGCTAATAAAACAAGTTTTTAGTACCTAAAGAGCAGCTAAAATGGGAGGTTTTGCAGATTCAAAAGACTTTAAAAAAAAGTAAACTGTAAGGATCTTCTAATGGACAGTAAAAAAAAACTACACAATGACTACAATGTTTTCTTCTTTTTTTCCCTCAAATTTCACTGAAGCAGAAGAATATTTTGGCCTGTTCATAGAGTACTAAGGCCCAAACACTTTAAGGAATTATGCTAGGACAAGCTGCACCACCGCCCTCTCTGTTCCTGCCTTGCTCCCCAGTGCCATTCGGTGCCTTAGCCTGAAAGACATCCAGTGTTGCCTCATCTCTTTCAGGACCATCACATCCTCGTTCTTGAGCCTGACAGCCATCGCCTAATCAAAGACCTTCTTTTCAGAGGGAATGCCAAGTGCTTCTTGAATGAAATGAAAACAGGACACTTATTACTTGCTATTAAATTCCTTTCAGTGATAGCACACTAATGTAAAACATACCATCAAAGCTCAACTGTCACTGGAGACATCCACTGTTCCAAGTCTGTCTGCTGCTTCTACCAGAGAGTAGCCAGCAATGCTAGCGACAACCACATCATCAGCCTCGCATGTAGCGCCACTAGCAAATCACTGACTGCATGCCACAGGCTTTGACTTCTTCTGTTTGTTTTTCATCTGTCAGACTGTCATCACGCTTCCTCAGATCAGAAGTGGTGCTTTTTTCCCCCTGTGGTTGAAATCCTGTCAGAAACCAGCTGTGCTCAGCTGTTAAGACTTCCTGCTCAAAGGACCCAGTGTTCATTTGTTATGTCACAAAGTCAAGTCAATTTTATTGATATATGTTGTTGTATTTTCAACTGCAGTATAGCAAAGGCTGTGTTGTTTCAAGGTTTATTTAAATCTGAAAATGCATTACCAGCAAACCTTCACAGATGTCAAAAACAGCTAAAACGTGAGATTAATGACGCAGCTGTGGACAGACGATCCCACACACAGCTTTTCATTGTAAAGATATCACAGTCAGTCTTGAATAAAGCAGCCCTGGTAGAAATATTTAGATATTATGTGCACGTGTATTTCAGAAATCAGTGGACAGTTTGATCACAGCGGGAGTGTGTGTGTTTGTGTGTGCATGAACACCCGTGTGTTTGGTCGGCGAGTCCTTTGAAGCAGACATACACCCCACCACCATGACGGCCGTTCTTGCTCCTCAGATGAAAGCTGATATGTGATCGAGAGTCTGGCCGTTTGTTTCCATTCAGGGCAGTGAAAAGGAAAGACGAGCTAATATTGTAGCACTTGTGATACAATCACGCGTCAGCGTTTCCCCTTTTGGATAACACAAGAAAAGAAGGGATTCCTGTATGGCACGGCTCCTTTTGTGAATTATTTTTGGATTTCGCTGCACACAGGATTTGAATTCTAAATCTAAAGTTTCTCTAAAAGGCGGAAAAAAAGAGTAAAAACAGGAAGAAACAATAAAGCATGGGGGGATTGAATGAGGAGTGAAATGTGACTGGGGTGAAGGAGGCAGGTGGCTGGCCTGCTGTACACCGAACGAACCCACAAACAGCTGTTCATTTCTCAAAGCACCCTTGTGCCCCCTCTCCAGGCATCAATTCTCTCTCTCTTTCTGTCAATCCCCCCCAATATCTTCCCCTTTCCCGTTCCACCCCCACCCTCGCCCCAAGCCTGCCATTTCTGTCTCCAGTCCATCCAGCCATTCCCGCCTCCCACCTCACTCTGCTGCAGCTAAACACACTTTGATCACGCGCCAGAATCAGGACACAGCTGGCTCACCCGTGCACTTCTCACCGTCTGCTTATCATTTGTGGCGTTAGTAAAACATGGCAGTGATAACATGTTTAAGCAAATAGTGACGTTTGAGGAGAAATTAAGCAAAGTGGGCAACAGATAGAAAACTTCCAGGAGATCCAAAGCAGCGGCGGTCCTTCCTGTATTTACATCCCAAAAATGTGCTGAACCAGTCCAGCGCAGGACATAGAAAGCTCAGGCCTCTCCTCCACTCCCAGCCCCCCTCTCCACCATGTGGTCCAGGCTTGCAGGTCACTTGCTGGCACGAATCGCACGGCCCACCAGCAAGAAGACCAAACCAGAGATGAGCTCCAGGGGCACTCCGGCAGCTGCCACCATGAATGACAGGCCGTAGAGCACTGAAACCTCAGCGTTCGGACATGTTTCCCCCCTCTCCTGCAGGATGTAGCTCTTCACATCCACCACCTCCATCCACAGCACGTAGAGCAGAAGCGTGAACAGGAACAGGCAGGCTGCGGAGCGATACAGACAGTATTAGAGAGATAGACACAGAGGCTGTCAGTGCTGTGAGTGGCTGCAGAGGAACGCAGCTCCTCTTCATGTCTACTGTTACCACGGCGGCAGTGTTTACTGCTGTCGTTATAGACAACACTGCAGAGTGAGTTCTGCTGCTCCGTGCGCTTGGGTGTGCATTTATCATGTGACAGGTATGAACAGCTGACAGCAGCAAAGGCTGCAGAATGAATGTGCGTCTGTGCGTTCGTCTCTTATTTCACGCTACAGTTAAGAACTACACACACACACACACAGATGCACAGACAGTGGTCTATATTTTACCAGCAGCTAAGAGGAAGGCCCCGCCCAACTTGTAGAGTTTGTAGCTGATGAAAGGAACACCACAGACCAAGAGGAAGCCTCCAGCCAGAGCTAAGACGAGTCCGAGGATTATCAGCACGGTCCAGAAGCCCCGAAACACTGCAAGAAACACAAGCACAGCAGTGGAATCCCATAAGTGTTCTGCAAAGAAAGGGTGTGTTTGCACTGGTCTTCAGTTTATTGCCAGCCCCTTGGGTTCAGCTTCTTGCTGACCGATCCACGAGAAAGATGCTGAACCCCGGGTTGCTTCGGTCGGCTGGTGAATCTTGCATTCCTTCCCAGGAATTTTGTGTATGTGTGCGAATGAAAGAATAGGAAACACATTGAAAAGTGCTTTGTAGAGCTGCCAAGGTTAAAAAGATGCCATATAAGTACGGATCATTTACATGTAAGAAGCTAAAGTTGGTATTCAGTTACTTTAGTTTGGCTGAAGGAAAGCTTCAGACAGCTTCCACATCGGTCATTACATGTTCATTTTGTTTGGTTTCAGTCACAGGAAGGCAAAGCTGGTTCGGATCTTTTGCAAGAACATTGGAAAAAACTAGGCATCTGTAGATGTGGTTAACTGCTGTCCTATTTAAGACACAAATACAACAGTGTTTCCCATCTTTCCATTAAGCTCTTAGCAAGAAAGCACAAAAAAGTTTTTCCTAAAATAGACTGTTCCTTCAGGCTGGTCCTTTAATAACTTAGATATGGTTCTGATATTTTTAGGCTGTTATATGAGCACTTTTTGACTGAATAATAAATACCAGATTCAGTATTTCTCTGCAAAATCTTTGCTGCTGTAGCAAAGACGGGATTTACTATTGATATTTATGTGGGGACATACAGATGAGGACAAAATTATTAAGCGTTGGGTTTTTTTTTAACAGATCAAAGGAAATTGTTATACAAGTGTCAAGAACAGGAGTGAGGAGTATCATCAATAAATTCCACACAGTACAGAACACACCTGGCAGTGGTAGGAAGTAAAAGACTTCCAAATTCTGGAAATTAAAATAGTGAGAGATGTTTCTAAAGACCCCCAAACTCTGATGTGGGGATGCTTCAGTGTGTCTGGAACTGGGACTCTCATCCAGGTGGAAGAAATCACGAAGAAAGATATGTGAAGATTTTAAAAGAAAACCCAGAGCAGTCAGAATCAAACCTGAGTTTGGGTCATCCTTTTATCTTCAAACACAACAACAACCCAAAACATGTCGCTCCTGGTGAAGAACCACCTCCAGAAGAACAAAGTGAACGTTACTGACCGGCCGGTGAAAAGCCCCGACTTCAAAATCTCTGTGGGGTGAAATGAAGACCAGGGTCCTGGAAGAGCATGAAATCTGGAGGAGCTTCAGAGATTCTCCAAAGAAGAATGAGCCGGGGTTGTTCAGGAGACGTGTTTGAGACATGCTGAAAACTACAACAAACGACTGCAAGCTGTTATCCACCAAAAAGAGTAAACGACTGACTAACAGCATCAAGGAGGTAATCATTTTGACCCTGGTAGTTTTTGTGAAATAATTTTGCTTCTAAGTGCAAAGTAAAATAATGTAAGCATCCAAAATAAAAGAAGGATGTTTGGACAAGCTGTGCTTAAAACAAAACAAAATCCTTCCTCTGCACTTGCAAGGGAGGGCTAATAATTCCATCCTCATCTGTTTGTCTTTATTTTAATTTAAAAGGTGCTGAAATGAGACTGACCTTCTGCGACACCTGCATGCTGTTCTCCTGCATGTTCATGATGGCGTCTGAAATCTTCACATCAATGGGATCCATGACAGACTCGAAATTAAAGGGCCCTTCGAGCCTCTCGGCTAGACTATACATGGCATCTGAAAATCAAAACATAAGAAGCTGAAATCAACACACGGGAAAGCAATTTAACAGAAAAACACAAAACAGGTTGTGGTGACATTACAAGCTCCTACCACTAGGGAGAAGCACACGCATAAGGGCGAGAGATTTTTAACCAGCGCGATGAGCCATTAGTGTAGGGCAGGATAAAGCTTCAGCACAGCAAGGGGGCAACAGAAAGCAGATGCCTCTGCAGACTGCAGTGGTGTCAGCAGCCAGAGATAAGACGCATGTAACGGTGATATAGTCAGAAACCCTGTTTCTGGTCACAAGAATCCATCACGCAGGATAAACATAAAGCACACAGTGAAGAACTGTGGATGTGTGCACCACCCTGAGTGTAATGTAACTGATCTGGGTCTGTTTGTACACAGCACAAGACTGCATTCATTCCAAGGGTCACCGCATGTACAGCCCCTCCCTCCCTTTTCTTAAACAACCTACTAAAGAATGAGGGACATGTTTGTACATGGTTTTCAACAATAAAAACTGTTCCCATCTTAAATGTTTTTCTTGCAAAGCTGAACTGCAGTTTACCTCCTTTATTTACCCCGAGTCCGTCATGCCACAAATCCCATCACCACTCTGGTTTCATGCTCGCAAGGAGAATAAGGGGCGCACGCTTAGATAAGAAAGTAGATGAAACTAATGATCTTTGGAGGAATACGAGTAAGCGGCAATGAACCCAGAAGCAGGAGGCTGCATAAATATACTCTGTTGCCAAATTAAACACTTTCAGCTATTATGGTTATAAGGCGGTGTAATCACGGGCGGGTTTTTGTTAAACAGTGGCTGCAGAAGGTGCCCTTGTTCACATGTCGTCTGCTTACCGAGGAAGTTGTTCCACTCAGTGTCCAAATCTGCCTGGTTAGCCAAACAGCCACGCATCACATTCAGACAGTAATTCTGGCAGGGTTTCAGGGCTACTTGGCCCGAGCAGTAGGGACAGTACAACATCTTCATGGCCGCTCGCACACAGCTGGGAGAGGCGCTGACCTGGAGTAGGCAGAGGGCAGTTAGTAGGCCGTTAGTAGGCCGTTTTCATTACATCATAGCCGAAGCACTCATTCGACACCACCAGAGACACATTCTCATAGTCTGAAAAAGCATGACCATTAATTGCGTAAGCCAAATCCACAAAGCAGTTTAATCTAATCGCCAATGAATCACTCAGTACAGTGGAAAAACAAGTCATACCAGAACAGTCAGAGTGGTTTATGTTACCAGACAGAGAGAAAGAACCACAGATAGTTTTTCATCAGAGATGTGCACTCGGAACCAGAGCAGGGAGGGATGGACAGGATTTCAAGGAAAACAAGTCTCGGCAGTTAGTTTTTCTCTTTGCTAAAGCTGTGCTCTGTCACTTACCGTGGAAACTTTATTGGCCACCTCAGGCATGAGTGCCAGGCCACGCACAAAGGTGCGTGCGGCGATAAAGGACCTCGTTAACTGGATGCGAAGCTTGCGGGGCACGTCGCCGAAGGGCTGTAACTCCTCCGTGTGTCGGCTGACGCACTCCATGTAGGTGTCGCTGAACTCATACTGCACGTTGACCAGCTGGAACATCCTCTCCAGAAGGTCGGCCCAGAAGTCCGACAGCATGGAGTCCAGGTTGATGGCAGTGCTGCCAGACACGTAGTACCGGGTCAGGGACTGGAAGAAGTTCTTGAAAAGTTCGGCGTTCTGCACGTACATCATCCCGTATGTTTTCACAAACATGCTGTCCAGCGAGATCTCGGCATTTTTCAAAAGCTCGCGGAAAAACTCTGTGGAGACGTGAAAGAAAGGCCGGGTTAGTCTATAGCCGGTGGATCCCAAAGAGCAAGAACAAACAGTGTCACATTGTTTATATTTAAGTGTCTACAGGGAAGAGTTCAAGATGTCACGAGGGGAACATCTAGAGAAGCTCAGGGCTAAAGTTATGACTGTCTGCCCAGTTTGATTTTTCCTGTCTTTGTGACATTTTGAACCTACTGTTGTGATCCACTCTCAACATTTTAAAGGACTTTTGAGGCGCAAAGTTGTTTTCAGTACATCTAAAAATCTTACTGCCACTATTTGAAATCAGCCTGACGTTACTCCACTTCACCTGTGCCCGTGTCCTGACGCTTAGAACAAGCTTAAGCATGAAACCTTTAATCAAAGGCAAAAGGAATGTGTTAGGGGACAGTTGGAGATGAGGGGGTGAGCGTGGAGCATCGGCAGAGGTGTCTCCCCACATCAGTGTGCTTCAGACTGACCACCATCAATGGCATTTTTCTGTTGTCACATTCCATTCGCTTTCCTTTCTGCCAGCTTCTCTTGGACTGTCCTTTAGAAGCATTTTCAATAGGATTACGGAATAATGCGACCCCACAACCCCCAGCAGCAGCAGCCCCTCCCAGCTACCGTATATGGACCTGTATGCACCCCCCCACTACTATCCTACCAGCCCTGCATCTGCCTCCCTCCCTGCTTTCACTTCATCAGTTCCTTCAGAGAGCTCTCTTCACTAGAGATGAGGAACAATGACCTACTTCATCCTGAGGAATGTCCATCACCCCCCTTACCACCCCCCAAATAATCCAAGCCCCTTCTCCCAGACCCCCACACCACCCTCGTAGCCCAACTTTCCTTAATCTGAATAAAATGAGAATTCCACAGAGCCTCTGAAACATGTTTCACCTTCAGTCTCACACACTCGTCCTTTTTATCCATTATCTGTGCCTGCCCCCCCCCTCCCAGAACTTCTGTCCCGCTGCAGTTTCTCGGGGTGCCCACTGCGTGGCTTTGAAATGTAAAGTTCCCATGCTCTCGCAGGGGGAGTCACTAAATGCTCTCTGCTACCAGTACACACACAAACACACACTCACACGTTCACACTCACACTGAGGACCCGAGTAGTGCTGTCACTTCCACTTCAGACTGACACACTAAAAAGAAAAAATGAGATAGAGGAGGGGTAAGGGTGGCTTGGGGCGGGTTAAGTTGAGGGCTTTTTTAAAAACTCCAAATCCCTACTGTGTCGCCAAGGATACCGGAAACACTGCAGCCCCTCCATTTACCTCCTCGCCATCACAAGTGCACGCGCGCGCACACAGAGCCAGGGGAGAGGGTACCAAGTTCCACGCTCCATTGACAGAGATTAAAACAAAATGGTGCACCCCCACCCCTGGAATGTCATAGTAGCCACACTGACATGAAAGTCAGTGAAAGGAGGCTGAGGAGGTGAAGAAGAAGAGGAGGAGGTGGGAGAGGCATGAAGCATGAGGACAACCCTAAACTTCTCCATTTCCTTTCTACAGTTAATTAGAGGAGTAATTCCTATATGCTAAACAGATAAGCCCCATTATGTGTTTGGACAAACCCACGGGTTTTTAAAAACGGGTGTGTGAGGGGTGGTGGCACAGAGGGGGTAGGGGTGGTGGGGTTACGGAGGCTCTCTGGCCTGAGCTGAGGGGTCCAAGTATGAGCAGCATTATGCAGGCATCTTGCATTGTCATTAAAAACAATTTACGACACGCAGTCGTCTGCCAACGAGCCGAGGAGCTGAACGCTCCCTCTGGATTTCCCCATTAAAAATGTACCTGTCACTCAGCCAATGGTCTGAGAGAATCTGGGTGAAAGGTTATACATGAGAGTGTCAGATGTAGGGAAATGTAAGGAAAAGGACGACTCCTGCTTGACTGTCTGTCTTTCTGTCCTGCACGCAGAGAAAGCGTTAAATTACGAACAACGATCCTGGGCCCAATCCATCACAGGAACAGAGGAACTGACCGATCTCCTCCCACTTCCTCTTTCAAGAACCCCCACCACCACCACAACACCTCCCACTAGTGTCCCTATAAACTATGCTCCTCCCAATCCCAGCCCAGGCGGTAATTGCATCCTATTTGTGCCAATTAGTCGCCGAGCTTCTCCCTTTTCTTATGGTATGGGATTCCGTCCCTCCTGCTGCTGAACTCTGTGCTCAGATGGATCCCGCTTGTATGTGTCTGGAGGCAATGGGGCCATAATCCAAGCGCTTAATTCCCAGACATGGAGCTGCTCTGCTGGACAGGGTCACTGCAGCAGGACAGACAGGCTGAGGTCAGGATAAACACGCAGCGACGAGACGCACAGAGAAAGAGGGAACTATTTCTGGCTCTGGTCTTAATTGGCCATGACTCCTTGCTCCAGGCGCATGATGAGAGCCTGCCTAATCACATACACTACTTCCTGAGTTTGTTAGCGCACGAGCGAATGCATGTGCAGCTGCGTTTGTGCACATGTGCACGCTCCTTGTGATGTCACTGCCGCTGCTGTCATTTCTTCACAACAGTAAGGAGACCAATGAGCACTTCCTGTTCCCATTTCACCGGCTGCAAGCGCTTCCTTCGGTGATGTCTTGGTGTGACAAAAGGAAATAATAGGACAGGAACCTGAGCCCCTCGCCACATTCGGTGAGCGAGGCCTAACAGTTTAGGTAGAAGAGAGCACAGCAGGCCTTTGAAAAGAGATCCCACATCTAACAGTTGAGAGACTGCACCAACCTGCCTGCAGTGATGATGAGGAGGGGGGCACGCAGGAAAGAGGTTCACGGTCATCCGTAGAGCTGTGCCCTTCTGATAAACTGGACATTCTTTTTGGGCGTTGCCAAGCTCTAGAAGTTTTGCGCAAGCCAGTTGTTATGACTTTGTTACAAAAACACTTTGCGTTGAATAATAGTGGAAAAATTCCTAAACAAAACAATATTTATGCAATAGCTGATCGGTGGTGCTCTGGATGGCTAAACTTGACATAAAGAGCCGAAGCCACAATTGTTCAGGAAGATTTATTTTTTTTTTTTTTAAGAAATTGTGGTTCTGGTATCAGTTCTTCAAAAATCAAACACGGTGAACACCATTTTAGTCTTTAGTTGAACCCACTTACGGGAACAACTTCCTCCCTTCTCTTCATTTGCTTACACATTTCTCGGGTGTTGTTTTTAAACTTGGTTTGGGGCGGTTACCTCAACATGACACTGACATTTCCAAAGCTGACCATTTGTTACAGGCAGTTTTTGTCTTTTTCTGGACGCGATGATTAAACAAGAAAATAATAATTTTGACATTTCTCAGTAATGAGAACAGCCTTTAATATTGCCACTAAGCACCAGATGAGTTGTGCAAGAAAACAGGGTGGAGGACATGCGTGCGTGAGAACTGAGCGCACTGAATCACAAGCAGCACTTGGACGCAGTGAAGAGAGGTGGAATGAGAAAGAGCGGCAAAAAGAGGGGTTTTTGGGAGAATGAGGCATGAGATGGGGACAAAGGGCAGTAAGAGAAGAGAAAAAGAGGGGCGGGACAGCTCGAGCAGCCACTGCATTCCGACACGTCACATTCCTCTTCACATCTGGCTGCAATACACACGCTCCCTGTTACTCACTATCCCTCGCTGCCTTTCACAGACACATAAGATCTGACCCACATGTGTGCACACCAACGCAGAGCTATGCACATTTCTCCCGTTAACAAGCAAGACACACAGAGAAACTAAAAATCTTTTTTATTCCCATTTTTCCCCAGTCGGTCTGTTTGGGATCCTCATCCTCCCCTCTATCTTATCTTTGCAGGGCTGCAGCGGTGGCATGGTTGGGTGGTTGAAGGTATTCAGAGCTGCCCTGCTTCCTCTGTGAGTCAGCACTGTTGCATGTTCCCATGCGCTCTGGCCCTCAGCAGGGGAAACCTGATCCCAATATTTACAGGCATACACACATGTGCTCACACACAGAGGAACAGGAAGTATAGAGACGACTAAATCTGAAGATGTGTGTGGTCCTTCTGGAAGCATGCATGTCTCTCTGGAGAAAGGGAAGCCTGTATTTTAAAAAATATATATATGTATATATGTGTATATATATATATATATATATATATATATTTTTTTTTTTTTTTTATTTCAGGGGCATGAATGAGATAGATGCAAGGGTGGACAATGAGACACGGAGCAGAGACATTGGGAGACAGGTGGACAGGCCAAAAGACACAGAATGGCTGTCTCAGCTACGGGCAGTGCGCTGGCAGGTGGGAGTGTCCATCAAAATAAATAAAATAAATAAATAAAAGTGTAGCACAAATGCTGCGATGAGGAAACTGAGAGCAGCGCCACAACGTAACCTGAAAAGCTGCATGTGTTTGTGAGCCAGTGTGTTTGCTTACTGTCAAAGTGGTTATGCCTCTGTTTGAAGGTGGATTGTAGGCTGGTGCTAAGCTTGGAGACGGGAGCTTTGATCTCCGTGTGGCTCTGCTGGCTTAACTTCTCCTCCATCTCCACAGTGCAGCAGGAGTAGCCTTGGGGACACACTTTCAGGGGGGCTCCTGGAACAGACGAGGGAGAACGTGTGTTAAAATTCCACGTCGTTTGACAACCTGACAAGTCAACACAAATTAATTCGAGTTTGTGCAAGTTTGTTGTGTACAAAGCAACAAGTCCTGACTTGAAATAGAAACATGCAATTTAAGATGCATTTATTATGCCGTGAATGCCACCGTAAGCAGTAAGTAACCGTTTTACTTTTCAATAATATGGATGCAGATCAGTCATTGATTTCTTGCCTGGGATTCAGATCTTGTGCTGAGAAATAACAGGTTCACCTCTCACCAAATCAAACGCACCCTGACTGTTAAAGCCCCCTTAAATGCACTTAATTGTAGCTCAGAGGAGCCTTTAGCTGGCCGCTTTATAGAGCCCCGCTCTTATCCCGACACTCCCCTGTTCAGTGCTGAAGCTTTCTTTGAGTGCTGTCCCTCCTAAACAGTGTTTAAGAGGAAATGATTAACTTTTCACCCACTCTGCAGGTGAGCGTGCTGATGTCAGCCACAAGCACATAAACGGAGATAAACATATGCATCCTTATCAGCTTTGCAAGCATGTTGGGCTGAGGATTTTGAAAATTCTCTCCAAGTAATGAAAGCAATATTAGAAAGTTTCAGACTCCTTACTTGGGTATGAACTGAAAGTCTATTTATGCATAAGATTTCCATCAAGAGCGAATGCCAAGTGATGCCTTCTTCAAGGCTCGTTATACTAGACAAGTGGTGTTTTCCACCCTAGAATCTCAGCACAAACAGCTGAGGTACAAAACTGATGGACGTGGTTCATAAAAAAAAAAATTAAAAAAAAACAACAGTCTGTTCATCTCCTCTGTCAAAACCAAATACTGTGTTTGACAAAACGCAAACTGTCAAATGTCAGTTTACCATCCAATTAAAAGGAGGGTCAGGGGAGGACGTATGCAAAGCCGCAGCTGCAATAATGTTTTGTTTTAAATGTAGCTGTTGGAATCCCGGAGAACACTGGGATCCTTTCATTGCATCCCAGCACCAGCAGCCAGTTTAGTTTTCCCCACCAGCTTGTGCTGAACACATTCCTGCTACTTGCAGGACTTGCATGTCATTCATTGACTGAAGCTTTGGGATTATCAGTGGTGTTTTGCCACACTCATTTAAAAATAAATAAATAAAAATCCTGGATTAGTGTTTTCAGATTTCAGCAGGTTCCCACATTACTGTCACACTCTTAATACTGGGTACTTTCACAGTTATTCAACACCTTTGTTTCATTAGTTTTCCTGGTGTATACAATTATTTTATGACAAGTTGAGACTTTTCAACATTAAAAAACAACAAACTTAACTTCCTTTAAATGACACTGAAAGAACCATATGTAAAGCACTTCTGGCCATTTCATTCACTAAGAAGTCCTGAATAAACCTGGCAAAGCTAGCTTAAGCCCATCTTTTGTTCCCCTCACTTTCAGCGCTGATAATCAGTTGTTATTCACTTCCTTGAGTTACTCATTTTTGCTACACTCAGGGAAGCTGCTCTACTGCAGTTGAGGTTCTGCCTGTTGAAACTGGCTTGATTACATTAAAATCAAAGCATATGACTGGGATGTTTTTTTCCCCCCTTGTGTTATCTTCATGTTATGTTTAATGCGTTGCTATGACAACCCCAACAATAAGGATGTGTTTCTCTGTGACATCTTGAGGCTGCTTTCATTACTGCTGTAAATGTAATAGAAGACGCCCATTGAATTCTATTAGGAAACAGGGCCCGACTTTTGGTGATTTTTCTTCATAGCACAGCATAAAATGATTGCAAACACACACAGATACACTTCACATAACCGAGTTTTGCTTCAACACATCATAGTTCCCAGCATGTCTGAATAAGCACCTAGAACTTAAAAATAATTAATCTTTGGGGTCAAAAGTGACTCTCAGCAGTGCAATCGTCTACACAGGGCACCAGAGGGAGGGATGCACCCCGGCGCCATAAACTGGACCCCTCTGTCTGGGATCGAGTCCAAATAAGCCTCAAGTCATCCCTCTCCTCAAACTCATCCCCCGGTTCCTTTACACATATGCACCCACCTCTCACACATACCCAGGCACAGTTGGCAGCACATACCTAAACAAATTCACACATCACATCACCGCTCAACACATGGCTCTTTGTATGAGGAGCCTGATTGGAGGTACACAGACACACACACACACACACACACACTGAACTTTTAGGTGAAACAGCCATCCAGTCTCTCCTCGAGCAGGGCCCCCTGCTTGCCCACAGCGCAGGCGTACAATCAACAGGGCTATATCCATGTGGAAAATAGCCGTAGTTACCAAAGTATACAAATAAAAGTGAGATGGTCAATATTTCACAGGAATGTCTGTACAAATGTCACATTGTTAGCTCAAAGGATTAGGTCTCTGAAAACTGAAGAATCTTAGCTAATGCATACTTTGTGAAAACATTTTGGCAGCCAATTGCTCAAACCGCTGGGAGAGAAACGGCATCGGCTGGAACAAAACGAGAGCGCGCCGCGAACATGAACAGTTAGAGCTTATAAAAATCAACATCCCACTGACATGTTTCTGCCTCACCATTGCAGGAAAAAAAAAAAAAAAGGAAAAAAAAGGAAAAAGCTTTGTCAGTTGATGCATCAGTCATTTCTCTACCAGCACTGGCATGAATAGTCTTTGTGCGATGAGTTGCTTGATGGAGTTCTTTTGAGGGGCCTCTGTCACCCCCTCCAGTTTCCCCAAGTACTTTAAGATGTAATAAGACACAGTGACAGAGCATTGTTCAAGTGTCACTTAGAAGAGAAACTGCAATTTATGGCAGGGAAAACGAGAGAGTAGCATCTTGTAAACAAACATGCGACTGTGTGTCGTGGCATTCATGGGCTCTTTGCTGCCTCTCTGGCCTTCCTTTGTGAGTGCTGAGGGGGGGCGACCACCATCCCCTTTAAATGGCTCATAAAATAAGTCACTTCCCTTTGACATTGTCCTGCTTCTCAAACTTTGTTCTCGGAGGAAGGATGGTGGGGGAGGTGAAAACGCCTTGCAGACAAAAACCAGATTAGACACCTCGCCACCCCCTCTGCCTGCCATCATGTGCCCCTGAACCAGACGGACCTCAAAGTGCCCCCCGCTGCCGCCTCGCCCGCCACCACCCTGCAGGCTTAACCAGTGAGGTCAGGGGTTAACAGCGACTCCTCTGAGAGAGGTCCTGTCCTCTGACCCCTCCCTTCCCTCCCTGTCCGCTAGCCAGCACATCCACCACACACGCAGTTAGTCATGCCTCAAATCCCAATCACTCAGATAATAACGCCGCCTACACACATACCAAAAAACCCCCACAAGTACAGGAAATTAAGAGACACTGAGACAGACCATATATAAATAGGAAGACTTAACAGTCACACACTACAATCATTAAAACGGCTAAGAGAGTTGTGAAGGAGGCCACGGGGTACAGCATGTCACGAACCATACACAGTGCTCTGTCACTAATTGGGAGCCCAGTCATCTGTGACTGAACCATAACACAGAGCTTTCACACGACCATCAACATTTGTAAATAATTAAAATGATAAATGCAGCTTAAAACTCATGTATATACACAAACACACACTTCAATCCCAGCGGAATGCAGGTCGTTTGAGATGGCGAAAGCTGGAAAATCTCACTTCGAAACGCGGAAAATGTGCGCGCGCCTTCCAAGTCGCTCTGATTTATGTGTGAATGCTCAATATATAAAACAAAAGATTAAAACATTTCCAGCCGAGTGAAGTACAAAAAAAGAAGAAAAACACCCTTGAATGCAAAGGTTGACTATTAATTCACATATTATGCTCTGTGCTGTAACATATAAAAGGGAGAGTGCTGCTAGTCTGCTGAGTGTTACACACACACGCGCGCACGCACGTGTGCGAGCTGTTGTAAATTTGCACACCCTGCAGCCATAACATTCTCCTCTCGCTTCTCACCTCTGTCTGCCGTGCAATTTTCCCGAGGGGGTTAAGGAATTGGTGCCATTTGTTGGGTAACTTTCTTTTCTTGCTCCACATCCTGTCAGGCACAGTCACGTGAACCAAACCTGTGGTGGGGCAGGTTGACGTCGCCGCCCATTTAAAAAAAAAAAAAAAAAAAAAAAAAAAAAAAAAAAAAAAAAAAGAAAAAAAAGAAAAAAAAAAAAAAAAATAAAAACAAAGGACAATCAAATGGATCACTAAGGCAAAACCGCAATGGTCTTTTTGATAGAATAAAATCCGTTGGGCATCTTTCCTGACCTTCAGACAAA
>VURO01049300.1:0-26763 GCA_015108175.1 Pelvicachromis taeniatus | reverse complement strand
CCGCTCAGCCTTGCATAGCTGGTGTGTGTGTGTGTGTGTGTGTGTGTGTGTGTGTGTGTGTGTGTGTGTGTGTGTGTGTGTGTGTGTGTGTGTGTGTGTGTGTAGTCTTCTTTCAGGAGCCGCCCTTACAGCTGCAAAGACATGGGTTCTGTAAAAACATAATAGGAGCTGCTCATTCATTTGGCTTATCTAGAAGAGATTAACTGATAAGACAGTGCACTGTGATTATCGGCTCCTTGGTCACATTCTCAAACTCCGACACTTGGCCAGAGCGCGAGTCCTGGGACACTGCTTGACTGAGAGCCGAGAGAGAAAGCCGAGAGTGAAATGAGGGAGCGGTCCGGGATGCCTCTGTCGATGGGCTGGGAATGTGACCGTCTGCCTCCACACCCACAGGCCGACCACAGGGGCGCTCGGAGACGCTGGGAATGTCGGGCCAAGACAAACGGGACGCCCAGAGGAGGCCCTGGCCCTGGCCTTTGCAACGGCGCTGCTCTCTGAGCTGCTCCGGCCTCCCAACTTCCACAACTCTGTTATTCTAGACAGAGGGACCCTCCCACACAAAGGGCAAGAGAGCAAGACAGAGAGACACGATGCCAAAGAGGGATGGGGACATGAAAACACAGATGATGGTGTTTAATTACTTTCAAAAAACAGAGGCGCACAAGTAATTTAAAAAAGCGAGAACACGTTGTTTGAGTGAATCTGCAAAAGTTCCCCGACCGAGCACAGAGTGTGTGGCTTTGCTCCGATGGGAAAGGAATACACCCTCCTGTCGACTGGGGAAAACCGACCCATCACAGGCACTCTCTCAACTGCGGCTTGTGGAACAAATGCAAGTCAACAGTTATTAATTAACATGGTCAACGAAGGGAGGTGCTGTCACCGAGGGAATGACCAGCATGCTGCACCCATTGCCCTTTCCTTTGCGCCATCCAAATTAGATTTACTCCAGTGTATTTATAGTCTCCGCCTCCCGAAGTGGCTAATATGATCACAGAAAGGAGTAAAAGATCTTGCTTGAACAGAAATAAAAGCTCCAAGCAGGGACGTAAATTTTACCCAAGAATTCCTCGCAGTGCTGACGCTGTGAGGGCGGAAAGTGTGCGCACTAGTGAGAGAGGTAAAAACCATAACAAATCAAACATACAAAGAGTTGATTCTGTACTCAGGGCGAAGAGCTCATTCAGGGCGGGCGGAGGGGGGGGACTCTATGCGTACAGAGAAGGGCTGTGAACCCTCTAAGAGGTCAGTCCTGAGGCGGGGTTAGAGGTTGTCAGGGTGCACCGTTTGGGACGGTTTCTGAAAAGACTGGACAATGGCAGTTCTTTCTGGAACAAGCGAGAGACTTGCATAGAACGACAGAGACAGAGACACAAGAGACAGAATCAAGTTAGTGGGTAGCTAATGGGTCAGCATTTGACCCAAGGGACATCCTGGCCCTTGTCCTGGTCAAGCCGCCTCCAACAAGCACATTTTTTGGATTCTGTCTTTATCTTCTTATAATAAAGGCATCCCACAAAAACGTGTTTACATTCTTCTCCTGGGTCCAACAATCAGCTCAGTAATGGAAACGGTCTTGGTAGATTCTGATATGTTTGTCGTTTAGCTGTCCCCGCCGACAAACCAGCCGAATTTACCCCAAATTCCTGTCATAGAAAAAAGGCAGACTACAAATACAGCCAGGAGTGACAACTTGGCTGGTCTGACTGTACACACAGAGAGCTCCTGCGGCGCATTTTCACTATCTGTCTGAGCCCTTTTTAGTGGTTAGCCTGCGGTTTCCCGCAGCAGCTCCGAGTGTATTGACAGCAGGACTCCTGCAATGTTCACTGTGTTGTCGAGTTACTTTCACGAACAGCCTGGAAAGAGAGAGTGAGAGCAGGCCAGAGGGAGGGGTATGGATGGAGGGAAAATGTAAAAGACGCATGTGAGATTAGAGGGTTAACATGTGAATTGCAAACCTCCCAAATTCTCAGCCGAGCTTTTAAGACATTCCCCACAAAATGGCTTCTGTGTGTCACTGTGGCGGCGAGCAGCAGAGCGGCGGACCTCGAGAATGGCCCCGCTGTGTGCAGAGTGTTTGTGGACTGTGGCTGAGCTGATGGACACGACCCAGGAACAGGCCTGGAATCAATTTAGTGCGTCCAAAAAGTGCCTGTGAATGTAAATAAAGCTCTTGAGCAAACAAACGCTTTTCTGAGAGGCACACACAAACATGGAGAAATGCAAAAGGCCTACAAAATGAATCAAATGCTGGTGGGCCCCCTTCAAGTGGATGATGAGAACCCAGCTCTGAGTCCTTGTATCCACATAAATTAAAACCAGGGCTCTTCTTCCTGCCTTCGGGCTAATTTGAAGTGTTTTATCCCTGAACCGATCTGAGATAACGCCATGACAGAAGACCAACGACAATAAGAGCACAACATCATCTCCCTGTTCCTCTCCTCCCTCCTTTTTTTGCTCTGTTTCCATCTTCCCCTCTTACGACCACCTCGTTCAGCTCAGGAACTGGGGACACACAAGGCCTTATAATCAGCCCCAACAAGAACAAGACTGGGAAACTGTGACTCTTACTAGCCAAGCCTGTTTACACAGATGGTGGCAAGCTTCATTATTTTTGTGAGGGGCGTGGAAGGACGAGGATTGGCTGAATTTACAGAGGTTGTTTATAAGCTCAAAGAGGGATGGACACAGAGAACATTGGGTCAGAACATTTCCAGTGTGTTGCACATTATCAGCCCCCTCAACCACCCAGCCTTTCAACAACTCCTCTACCTCAAGGATTTCACGCTGTCATCAGTTTAAGACTTCTCCAACAATTTTATATACCCACTCTGGCAAACAGTTTGAAATCATCATTTATCATCTGAGGTCTACACAGATTTTGGCTGGTAAACAGTCATCATTGTGTCAGACAAGGATGAAAGCAGCAGGCATGAAGACTTTGCTTTGCAGTAAGCCTGCAATCATTTTAATGTATGCATTTTTATTTATTTGTATTCCTTTATATTGAAAATGTATCAGTGTTTGTAGGTAAATACAACAACCTGCTGAAGTTCAAAGTGAGCATCAGAGTGGGGAGGAAAAGCGATTTGAGTCACTTTGAACAGTGCATGGTTGTTGGTGCCAGATGAGCCTGCTCTGAGTATTTCAGAAACTGCTGATCTACTGGGATTTTTCCTGCATGACCATCTCTAGGGTTTCCAGAGAACAGTTGTAAATAAAGAAAACATCCAGCTAGCTGCAGTTCTCAGGGTGAAATGCTTTGTTGATGCCAGAGGTCAGAGAAGAATGGCCAGACCAGAGAGGCAACACAAAATCTCCGCTAATTAAAACAAAGGTATGCAGAAGAGCATCTCTGAATGCACAACACAACAGCACTGGGTGCCACTCCAGAATTTGTTGTAAATAACATGAAAACATGGATCCATCCTGCCGTGTGTCAGTGGTTCAGCCCGTGGTCATGTGTGATGGTGTGGAGGATTCTTTATTGTCGTACTCTGGGACCAAATGAGCATAACTGAAACGCCACGACTGACCTGAGGATTGTTGCTGACCATGTCCATCCCTTTATGACCACAGCGCACCCATCTGCTGATGACTGCTTCCAGCAGGCTACTCATCATGTCACAAAGCTAAAATCACCTCAAACTGGTTTCTTAAACATGACACTCAAATGGCCTCCACAGTCACCATATCGCAGTTCAATAGAGCCCCTTTGGGATGTGGAGGAGTGGGAGATTCACGTCATTGATGTGCCACAAACAAACTCCAATGCCATTATGTATTTTAGTATGGACAAACTCTCCAAGGAATGTTTCCACCACAGTGTACCCATCTATCTATCTACATACTTTTGCAGGTATTTGAAAAAGAAAACAAACCTTTGGCAAAGTGGAGAGATTACGAGTATCAGAGAAGACAGTGCTAATAATGAATCACCGTAATCACCTTCTTTAAAAGCAACTTTGTGGTTCACTGACAGACATCTTATCTTTCTTTGCACTTAAGAAGTTCTGAACCCATCATAGAGGTGAGCACTTCAGATCCGGTATGTATTGATAACCTAGGTGATAACTGCTGTTAGCATGTGTTAACTTGGATTGGCATCAAGTGCTACTGGCCCTCAAATTCTCTGGTATCAGTCCCTAATATTTTGTCCAATCACCACACAGAACTCACCGTATTTGACTTCATTTTAAAGCTTTTTTGTAAATGTCTTCCTGTTATGCAACATGTTTTTACAATTAATTAAAAAAAAAAAAAAGTAAAATACTGTAAAACTAAAACTTGCCTTTTAGAGTCGTCACCATTCTAGAAAGAAAATGTTGAATGAAATGATCGATGCAGGGGCCAAAGAGTGACTTTATCTGAGTCTCCACATGTTTTTTCTGCCTGCCGTGTGGCCACGCAGACACCTGCACGCTTCCTCTCACATGTGCACCGTCTGAGCCCGTCTCCCTCTTTCTCATGCTAGCCTGTGGCACGTAGCCTCCCTGGCTGGCAACCATATGTTGATGATCTTCATGAGTACAGTAGCGCCGACGATCAGCTCTGTAAAATTACATGGAACTTGAAGAAGAAGGAAATCGCTCGTATGGTGGATGCATCCTGTGCTGTTATTGTAAACGGTGTCCGGATTACGGCTGCTGTGATGAAGACATGTGGCAAACACTGTTGTGGAAGACAGGCGCCGTGTGACTCACCTATCAGGTGCAGAAGGGTCAGAGGTCACAGCTGCAGTTAATTAACATACCAGATTGGAGCACTGACAGCACGTTGGGCTGTTAATTCGACCCACATACAGAATAAAGAATGTTTAGGTTTCCCAGTGTATCAGCCTTTATAGTTATCAAAGGTGTTTTTGTCTCTTTGTGTTCTTTCCCCACATTCTCTCATCGCCTTCTTCGCTCTTTTACTCACTCCTTTGTTCCAGCCGCAAAATTTGTAGCAGACCTGAAAGGTGAACCGAGCCCAGCCTCTCATCGTAAGCCGCGTGTTTCACATTACAGGAATATTTCCATTTTGTATTTTGCTAACCTCTGGCGCTGATAAAAAAGCTCCAGAGCTCCCAGAGGAACAGCTTTCCTTCGGGGCGCTTACAGTGAGCGAATGTCTGAGCTCAGGAACATAACAAGAGGTCTATTCACGTGGCTCCTGCTGAGCATAGCGAGCTGCAGCGAAAGCCCGTCCAACTCAGCAAGAAAACACATGAGGCAGGGGTCTGAGCTGCTGAGCCAAAGCAGAGCCCACTGTTTGCTTGCAGACTACCGAATGTTTCCAAACTGCATTGAAAAGCCATTTTGGCAGGTTGTTTAGTAGCAGTCCAGTTAGTGCCCCCCCTCCCCTTATTAAAGTGGATTAAAACTGTGTGATCATATTAGCCATTTCTCTGGATTAGTCACACCTTCTCCCACTGTGTACTGACTGGAGCATGAAATATTACCTTGATCCTAGTGGGAGTTATCTGCTGTATTTCACTGGGCTTCCACACTCAGCTGGAAACAAATGTTTCTCTCACTGCCAGTTTTTCACTATTTCATTTTTTTCTTCGAATTTTAAGACTTTATGCAGTAAATTACTCTGTATTAGCAGATGTTTTTGTGAGGTTTTTTTTTTTAGCACCAGGTGGGTAACAGGAGAAAAAAAAAGTGAGGATCAGGCAATGAAGAGAGGCTTTAAGAGGAATCTGTGAGCAGGTTTTTGCAGAGATGGCGGCACGTCCTTTGTTTCTCATAGAGGCCATACAGTCAAAGACCAGGTGTGCATGAAAGCATAGAAACACAGGTGAGCCCTCATCATAAAGGTAAAGACACATCATATAGAATCCCACTTTACTGGACTACAACAAAGCTAGAGACAACTCCACATGTTCACAAACACACATCTATCTATTCTTCTATCGATTCATCTATTCTTCATATTTTCATTCCAAGGAGCCTTTTTCTAGTCCCTTTAAAGTGGTCTTTCAAAATTTTCTTCGAACATTGGCTGCTTTTTTACTCAGTTTCAGTCCATTACTTGTATCTAACCATTTTCAGAAGAATTATTTTGTTTTGTTTGGCTGTTAAGACACTTAACACTGACTTAGGATTCATTCAAGTATAAAAAAGGAGCTTAACTCAAGAGATAAACCAGCTTTATGTCTACACATAACAAAAACCCTAGCAAAGAACTGATGTTTAACTGTATCTTGAGGCACTTTGTTACTGCCAGCCTGTTACAAAGATACACACAGTGGGAGGAAATAATTTGAATAATGAATACGAACACATTAAACACATTAAATAACAGTTATAAATTGATTTGCATGTCACTGAGTGAACAACTCAACCAAAACTCAACTGGCTGTGTGGCCCAGGGGATCAAGTTATTATTTCCTGCACTATAATGAGTTTGCATTTCTTTAGTTCAATCTCCAAAAAATGTGCAAATGATAACACAGTTATTATGTGAGCTATAAAACTGTATTTTTAAAGAGCTGTTAGCTGAAAAATTGGCATTTCATGGTGTTGTGCAGTGTGTCCTTAAAAGGTTTGAGGAAACTGGGCAAGTGAAGAATAAAAGAAGACGTATCAGGTCTAAAAGCTGTCTGCAGCCTATGAACAGTATCTGAAAGACAGGATGTGAGAGATGGATCCAGTCCTTATAGTAAAACATAAGGTAGTTATGATAGAACGTAATGTTTTACCTTATGGTAAAACACAGTGGAGGCTCTGTCATGATGCAGACTACTTAAGGAAATGACCAGAAACCTTGACTAAGTAAATTCAGTCTGTGTTAAACAATAAAGGTTCTTTAGAATTGTACAAATTCAGTTTTTACCTCATATAATGTGTTTCCATTTATGTTTGCACATTTCAATAAATCTCTCTGTAAATCCAGTGATCTTAAAAATGGGTCCACAACCCCGCTAATGCAACATTTGCGTCATTAAATGATTTGCAAATTTAATGCTGTTTCCTTTTTTTTCACCTCAGTTCATGGTATAGAGATTCTTTGGTGTGTAATTTGCAACCAGTTGGTGCTTCAGTGGTTCTGGAGGTATGGAGGTGGGTGGTGGGGTGTCCCTGTCCTGGAATAGCTCCCCTGGACTGGAATGTTCTGGGGAATGTGTAGCACAGAGGTTTGATTGGCTCGGGAGGGGAAGCGTGTCCGTCTGCATATGTGTTGTCAGAAGGTTATGGAATCTGCGCAGCGAGTCGGTGAGATCCGTCGTTTCACCCGTTTGGTAACAGCCTCGCTCTGGTCACCAGGCTGACAGCTGACTACGTTGGTGGCTTAGCCCTGCCTGTCTGCACCTTGTTGTTGTGGCTTCTGTCACCTTTCCCCAGTGCTTGTGTGGGTATGTGTGTGTGTCACACCATTGATTGCCTACCAGGCTTTGTGAAATCCGATCTGCCTCGTCCATCTCAGGCCAGCAGAGCACAGACAAGCAGGCCATTAGGCCCCTCTGCTCTGCAGGTTAACCTTTGAACTCCAGTCCCCTGTTTGACCAGAATGGACCGTGAGGCCATTTGGGGTCAGCATTTTGCTAGGTCATCACAGGCTATCAGCAGCTATCTGGGCATCTGCCAATAAGCAGTGACTTTTCAAGGTCTACAAACATTACTGACTTGCATAGAGACCGGTGCAAACAGACCTTCAAGTGGTCGCAAACACACAAATGCATGCAACCATGAGGTGCACACATACCTCATCTAGAAATTTACAAGATATAAGTGGAGTTTGAGTTAGGAGATGGTGTAATGACTGCAGTGAAGCAGAGCTGCACAGTGAGGCTAACGGGAGTGTTTAAGAGAGGGCATCAGACTCTCACGGCCCAACCCGCTGTAAGCGATTGCCCCGCAGGATTCCTGTGTGAACCCTGGGTTCCTGCTCTCGCTCCCTGCCCGGCAAACCCAAATCTCTGCCACAACATCCCAGACAGGAGGACTACTCCCACTGCTGTGTTTGCTCAGCTGCGCTGGCTTTGTATCGGTGCATCGAACCCTCTTGTTTCTGCTCCCTGGCTGTTTTCTCCCTCTTCTTCTGTTTGGTTTCTTTTCTTCCAACTGTTTGTGGCCTTTTTTTGTTCTCTGTTTGGCTTTCACAGCGTACATCTGACGTTTTTCACAAGATTGACGGCAGGTCACGAGGTGGAGGTGAGGCAGCTACCTGCGGAAGTCTAATGTCTCCTGCCACATAGTGTCACGTTGGTGTCAACATGCACAGCAGTCACGTAAACCGCCTCTCTGCTTTGGACTGTGATCGCTCCGACTCGCTGCAAAAGAGACCAGATCTATTAGTCTGGTTAGGAGGCACAAACATAATCAACGTAACAGCCTGGGGATAACTTTTGTTTTCCTCTTCCTTTTACAGCCTGGCTCATGAATCCAGTTTAAGCTGATTTGGATTCATCAGTGTAGATACAACATCATTTGAAACCACGCAAATTAAGGTTCATTTTGTGTGCATCTAACCTGCAAAGACACGTAACCGCTTGCGTCGAGGCGGCGGCCCCAGCCCTGACACCCCCGCGCACTCGTCCTCGTCGTCGCAGTCGCCACTCTCAAATTCCTCCTCCCCCTCATCGCTCCACCCGTCCGCTCCTGCTCCACGAGACCGGGCTCTCCAGCGCTTCTCAGACACCGTCACAATCTGCAGCAACTGTGGGACAAACAGGAAGCGGTTAAAGGTAATCATGTTAAAAAAAATGCACGCTCAGCCTCTCCGTGAGTCACTCTGCGGCTGCGGAGTGGGCCTGAGCATATTAAAAGTTTAACAAAGCTGTGAAAATAAATAAGGGGTGTCTCTTGATCTGAGTGTGTAGCATGTGATTATAACAGGGTGAGGGGAATTCCAGGGAAAAAGGAAAAAAGTCGGCGAGATCTAAAAAAGGTTGGTATTTACCAAACGTGTACGATAATCACCAGGCAGGAAAAACAGTTTTGTTATCGGTGCCAGTTTTGTTATTTTTGTCCAAACGTGATTCATTCAAAGGGCTGTGGCTTTCGCTCCATGTAATTTGCCGGTCGAAAAAGAAACTGTGGGGGTAAGCAGACTGGTGTGATTGTGTTGTTACTGGCAAACATCATTGTCCTGAGTGGTTGTCTCAGGGCAACAAGGATAACACCACATAACACACTCCGCCCGAGTGGACATCAAGCCCGCCGCCCCCCCGGCATCTAAAAATACAAAGCTGGATGTAAGATTAGGATCTTAATGTTTGCAATATTTCTGGAGCATTTTAGCTCCAAAGGAAGACCCGGCTAAGATGACGGCATAAAATCCTGCAGATAGATCAATGCAACATCAAAGCAAGATGTTAAAAGACAGATATGCACCACAAGCTCTACTGAGTGTGTGACAGAAATGTCATTTTCAGCATAGCCTTTATCCAGTTTGGCCTCTGGGCTATAAAAGCAGTGGCTGTGTGACTTAGACAATTTACAGAAGCTTATAATGAGTTTTGCAAAACATTCCTTAAGTTTTTATTCCTTTGTTTGGGAGAAATATAGAAAACTCATCAACTCATAAATCATTAAAAAAAAAATCACAAATACCCCGGAGCTGTTAATCTATTTCATTAACGATGTTTAAATTCCAGTTGACCTATTATAATAAAAATATATCCAAGCTTTACACGTTTAATGACTTAAACTGAATGAAACATCCTTGAAAAACCTCATTCAGTTGAAAAAAATAAAAATCCTGTCTTACATCCGTACGTGAAAAAAAAGTGTGTGTGAGCTTGGAGACAGCCTACACGGCCGCACTCTCACCATCGTTCAGGCTTCACAACATCGCACGTGATTGAGAGCCTCGCCAAAGTAACAGATGTGCTAAATTCCAGCCGCCTGCCCTCTGAGCATCCTCTAATCTCGCCGCTCAAGCTCCTCCTTGTTTGTTTTTTTTATTGATTTCCTTCCTATCTGTGTACGTCAGCGTGCATATTTTGCTGTTGTTTCTAGATGTCTTTGGGAAAAAATTGAGTTCATATGGGCCTCGTCTCAGGTCAGCTGCGACGTCTGTCTGGGCCCAGACTCTGTGTGTGTGTGTGCGCGCGCGCGCGATAGACAGCGGAGGTATAAAAACCCCAAGCTAATCACAGAATTACGTCAGTCGGAAGATAAACAACCCTGTTCCCTTCGCCTCCATATACAAGCCAGTCAATCTGGGTTTTACAAGTGACATAAACTCTAAATTTTGGAGAGGGAACACACATTACCCTGTTCCCAGCACAGCCAACCAACAAAACTCCATTCATTTCGCAACATTGAGGCCTTACACGGATGATGACCACAACATTTTTAAAAGTCTGGTCACTTGGACCAAGGGACGGACAAACAGTAACTCACAGACATCGGACAGCAGATCCATAGGAATATTTTAACTTCTTTTTGAGGCTGTGCAGCGAAGCACCACCTGCTGACAGAGCTAAGCCCTCACGTGTGCCTCATGAAAACACCCCGTTATCTCCCACAAGTAAACTCTCCACATCGTGAATGGGACTTTAATGTACTGAACTGTGTTAAAGAAAAATGTGTGTTTGCCTGCATTCGCCAGAGCCCTCCACAGATTTACCAAGCTGGTCCCGAAATTCCTTCTAACGGCTTGTATCCTGGCAACTTGTCCAGACTCAGGCACGGGAGGGGCAAACCTTGTTAAAAGGCAAACAGACACTTGTAAAGCAGGGAGAGAACGAGGTGGCTCGGGGTATTTTAGAACATAACCTAAAAAAAGGAATGAGGAGAGGAGGGAAAACCACTGATATCAACAGCCCCGTTTGGAGTTTACTGCCATGAGCAGATCGTCACCTTCCAGTATACACACAAACTCACACAAACAGACATTCTGACGTCTGCTTTACTGTATCCTGATGGTAGATGACACATGGCTAAGTGTTTACAGTCATGCAGGATCTGCAGCTTGGTGGGGCTTTGAGCTTAGCGCTAATGTGTCGGCAGGCTAATATCCTCACAATGACAGCGCTGACACACTGGCGTTTGTCAGGTTTAATGTTTACCATCTTAGTTTGGCATGTCAGCTAATGTCACAATCAATTCGTTTAAAAGAATAAATGTTTTGGGTGAATGACCAAATTGAATCACTTAAAAGCTCTGAGTCATCTGCGAGCAAACACGCGGGGATATATTCAGTCACTGAATGAGTAATTCAGTTCATTATCCTAACATGGAGGCCCTTTACTCCACAGTAAAGGTTAATGTAGCTGGGAGTTGACGCTATACAATCAATGGCCTGCTTCTTCAAACAGAAAACCACACAAAAGCAAACACACACCTTCAAGTTTAATGTTGTGAAAAAGTCAGACGGTCTCTTAGATGAAACGGACAACTTTACAGAGGAGTTAAAAATGTTTACTGCTACAAAGAATACATGTTTTTGTCTCCATAGTCAGTTTTCCCCTTCGTAAAGGTACAGTTTGTCATTTTTTAAAGTTTATTTAATGGGAAAAAAATGTGGCACTCTTAAATATTCATTGATTTGTGTGTAATTATGTCTTCTAACAAACTGATGCAGTCTCGTATACTACAGGGCGCCGCCATGTTGCCCTGCCATCTTCAGTACAGTGGCTGAGATGGATATCACTGTTCCCCCTAATCTCTTTTTATGTTTGTGGCTAGTGGAGGTGGTGTTATACACATGGTGTGTTATAATCTGAGATGGGTCCCCTTCACCAGTCAAGCAAACATGAATAGGAAAGAGAGAACGCAACCAGCACCTTAATAAAATGTCATCCTCAAGAATTATGCCCTGAACTGAAGTTAGGGCTGTAACGCAAACATGCTCATTTATTCCCCAAACTGTCACAATGACTTATTCTGAGATTAGAGACGTGACCCTCCCGTCTCTTGACAGCTGACAAGAAGGCTAAACAACAGCAACAGCAAAGCTATCATTATGCCAGCTAATATTTAGTTTAGTTACATTCTTACATCGAATGAGAGTTTAGTGTCCAACAATCCCTGACAAAACAAGCATCCTCACCAAATCACCTCAGTATCACTGTCATCAGACAGACGTGAGCTTCTCAGACTCATCATCCTATATCGGACTCCTTTCACAAAGGGGCAGGCGGCAACGAGGCCGATGGCTGTTATTAGACGAGTAATAAATATAAATGAAAAACATGTAAACAAAGCAACAAATGTAAAAGTTGTCAAACACAAAATCAATAGCAGTTTATATTTGGTGGATCATCTGGTTGGTGTGACCCGTCTAGTGAGTTCCTACTTCACTAGCAACTGCCACTGCTTGCAGATCTATGAAGAGGAAAGCTGAGTCTGGAAGTCGCTCCATGCTAGTACATAGAGTCTTTGTGGCGACACACATCAACGGCGCACCCTTTGGACTCAGGTGGAACTACAGTGTAATTGGAGGAGATCTGACCCCTGGCAGTGGTGCGTGAACATGGCCACGAACCAGATCCCCAGCTATGGGTAATTAGCACCACTGCCTTGTGGTTGTGTCAGGAGTGACAAAGACCATAGGAGTAAACCCTGACACAAAATCCAGAATGGAGTCTCAAAGTGAGTTGGATGGCATTCTTGTCACTGTCAGGAAGCTCCTGCATCCTCTCGCCATTCCAAATATATCCTGCCACTGGATCCAGAAGTCCCCCTCACTTTAATCCAGATCACACACTCAAGTCACAACTTCCAGCAAAAAGTCGTGGTCCTCAACGTAACTGATGAATTACACTGTAAAATGTCCATGTTTTCAGCATGAAAACTGAGGGAACCTTAAAATAATTTTAATAATGTCAAAAATGTCAAAAATGATGAATGTATAAATTCCATGATTGTCAAGAAGGTGTCATTTATGATTCCCCCCAGCTTCAGAGCTCCGATCACTGATCAGTGCAGAGAAAACAGGTTATTTTCTGAGGAAATATTTTTATTAAAACAATTCTCCGGATTTTGGACAGAAAAAATCACAATGATTTGCATTCTAAGATTGATTATTTTGTCTTAAACCACTGTAATGGATAAATCAATATTTAGCCTTGGTAATGGAGCACAATTAAAATGTCAAAGTAATAACAATTCATTCTGATGAAGACATGAATACTGTTATTGTCATGGTACATCTAGAGGCCACCACAAAAGTCACTGTGGATTAAATATTTAGAGACCGCAAATATGCCAGCCGACCAAGGAAGTCTAGAAATATTTTGCCAAGCACGGGAAACCAACCAATGACACCAGAGGCCGTGTTACAGGAATAGGTCTCATGGTTACTACTGCTAACCTTCATGACAGTGTTATAACTGTTAAAATAAAGTAGTAGACCAACCAACCGACCGACCAACACTGCTATTGTCTCAGAGCTAATCTTTTTTTTAAAATCTAGTTTCATGCACACTTTGAGTGAAGAACATATGAGCTGTACATGGAAAACACATGAAAAAGGTTTTTGAGAATTAAAAAAAGAAATTGTTTATGCAGGCATATTCATGGCACTGACCCTTCTCCACAGAGGGATGAGGGGGGATGACAGGGCAGTAGCTCTGTGGCAGGGTGCTGTGGATTCTGCCCACTGGCTGCCTGCCTCTGCCGCGGCTGCGGTAGCATGTAGGGGTGGGGTGTATGTTTGTATCGAAAGTGACGCTGCGCTTTTGGCATGGCAAAGCCACTGCGTGATAGGCCAAGAGCATCCAGATTTACCACAACAGGGAGAAACCTCAAGCAGCCCTGAACTGGAATCTTCTGCAATTAAAAAAAAAAAGCAAAAGGAAGCAGGGAGGAAACAAATAAAAGGGACTTTTCTTTTTTTTTGAGAAATGTTCGGCATGTTTTCCATTATGAGAGGAAATCTGGCACTCTCGCTCTTCTCTGTTTCGCGATGCAGCATCGGGAGCTGGCTCCCACAGACAGCTGGACACAGGGAACATGTAATCAGCTCGACCATAGGCATCCCGCACGCCACAGGGTTCACCTCCCTTTAACACAAAAGTGCAAGTCACACCAAGGAAACATGGGCTCAAAGGCTGCACACAAAGCCCAAACATGTGGCAGACTGCTCAGTGCAGGCCAGCCCAGACAGAGACACAGAAACCACAAGTCTGTCACTGCCTCCCACACATGACATGAACTCCACACAGGGTCACTGCTCCACACGACAGCTGCAGCTGAGCCTCAGAGCCTCTGGCTGACCTCCGCTGATAGAAATCAACCTGCGCTCGCTGATCATCGGCTGTGGTCTGCACGAACTGGCACCAAGATCCTGGTTCACATGTTCCCATAAGTCACAGAAGTTTTCCGAATGTGGGAAGAGCCTGGCTGAATGGGTGATGGTCAAACACGGAGAGGATGAGTAAAAATGGAAAAGTGCATGGAATTCTTTTTTATCGGTGTCTGTGATTGGGATCAGGGCCTGTGTTATGTCCTCCTCTACATGCACAGGACTTGTCTGGACATGCTGCTGTGTGACTCGGCCCAGATGGAATCTGCAGGACTGAATGTTTCTATCAATGCTTCAACACATTTACATCACGCCTGCAAATCTAATCTACAGAATTTAAGGATTAGGTTTCCAAACAGACTACCTCCCACAAGTTAAAAAAAAAAAGAAAAGGTTCCTCACTGTTGATGGTTTCCATAATTGCGCTGACCTGAAGGCAATCAGCGACACAGTGATGAAATTAGCTGACCTGATTTATGGGGTTTCAGTACTGCTTTAAAGCTCTTTTGGAGTAGCTTTGCATAACTCACAATTAAAAACAACCCTTATTTACCTTATATTGTCCACCACTGTCTGAAACAAACAGTTTTAGCCCCTCTCCCTTCAGGGGGACATTTTTCACCACAGACTCTGTAGTCCTCCTCCACCCTACAAAGATTTTCAGTGTTTTTCAGGAAGATGAGCTGCAGGAAAAGTGTTTCATCAATAAGCAGCGCTGTTAGAAGGCTAAGTTAACAAATGTTCACAGGAATAAGGAGGCAGTGCAAAGAACTTCCAGGAAGTGTTGGGTACTGAAGCAGGGATTTTCCTGGAATAAAACAGGCTTATAATTAAAAAAAATATTAAAAAATGGTAACAAATGCAACAGTGTGCAAAAGTCTTGAGCCACCCCTCATTTCTTAATATTTTGCTTGCAAGTAGCCAGACATTATGTCATTCTTAGCCAGGCTTTCTAGTTGTTTCTTTGGACATTGACATCTTATTCACATATTTTCCATCGAGTCCATGAACCTGACCATTTTCAGATGATTTTTCTGTTTAGCTGCTTAACACTGACCTATAAATCATTCAAGCATGAAAAATGGCACCTAACTCCAGGGATGAAGAAGTCCTGCATGCACACATAGCAGACAATTTACAAGGAACCAATTTTAAATGGAATCTTTAGACACTTTGTTACTAGTGGCCAAGTAATATGTTCCCATTTCTTTACAAAGATACCCAAATATTATGCAGTTTAACACTCAAAGTTGCACAAACCAACAAGTCGATTCCCGAAGAGCTGTTTGTTGTAAATTTATATGCATGTCTCAGCACGGTGTGGTGTATCCTTAAAAAATATGAGGAAAAAAAACAAGTGGAGCACAAAAGAAGTCGGCCTAAAAAACTGAGAGTCATGTCTGTTAAGAAACAAGAAAATCATTCAGGAAAGACCTGACAGAGGACGTAAGACACCAAATGGAGCACTATCAGTCATGGATTGGCCTCCCCAGATCCCGGATCTCAACGTTATTGAAGCAGTATGGGATCATCTTGACAAAGAACAGAACAAAAGGCAGCCAGCATCCCAAATACAGCTTTTTATGTCCTTCACGAAGCCTGGAGAACTAACTAGTCCTGAAGAACTGATCAGAAAGCTGCCGACGCGTAACATACTGACAATTTTATTATTATTATTATTGTAGGGCCTACCTTACAATGTAAAGCGCCTTGAGGCGACTGATGTTGTGATTTGGCGCTATATAAATAAAATTGAATTGAATTGAATTGAATTTGTCACGTCCCGAGGCGTCCCATGGGAACTTTCCATAGGAACGTCCCTATGATTGTGGGATTCACAATCGGATTTTGGATGGAATCCACTAGAATGGTGGTGGTAACACATGTTCCAGCCATGTATTCCAGCCCAAACCCTAACCATAGCCTTATCCCTAACCTTAACTTAGATCATGTTTTCCAAAGCGATTTATAATGAGAAAGTAAAATCAATGTACATGTGTAGATTTAGTCCAAACGGTTCTCATGTTTCCTCCTGTTTCCAAACGCGTAACATAGAGACGTGTTGGGTGGCCGAAAGCGTAACATACCGACGATTTGTCACATAGCGTAGTATGTTAAGCTTTGGGAGTGGGAGCGTGTTGCAAACAAAGTTCAGGCTGTGTTGAAGAAAATGGTGGTCCATATGAAGCTCATGAGAACTTTGCAAACTCTGTTTTTTCTGCAGTATTTCCATGTGTGTTTTTACATGTTTTGATAAATCACTGAACCTATCTCGCATTTGTCTAGCAAGATAGGAAGAAATGAGTGGTGGCTCAAGACCTTTGCACGGCACTGCATTTTTCCCACAATACTGCAGATTTTTCTTTGAAGACCAAAATATCTTTGGTGCTTGTCACATTACTTTTATATGGAGGCAAAACCCTTTGATGTGGAATCTGAGTTTGGATATTTGACTCAGACACATGCTCCAAACTGATGCTGACGTTGCCCCATGTCTTCTGGGTGTGTGTGTGTTGGAAAATATTTACTAAAATATTACCCACATTTCTCATCAGGTAGGAAACAATTGTTTTGGTGGCCACATGGAATGCTTTCAAGCAGTCTAGCCACATGTTCTAAACTTTCCCATCTTTATTTAGAAGTGAAACCAACCTCACAGTGAACCTCGAGTGTCGGTAATAACCCCTTCTTCCATTGAGAAAGCACAAAGCGCAGCACGTCAAAGCTACAAAAACGGATGTTTGCATCATGCCTTTGTTTCTCCGACTAACTCGAAGTTCTGTTTACAGCATGTCTAATTATCTGATTGTATGCATGTGTTAGCCTCTCAGCCTTCGTCTAAGCAATGCCTGCCATAGCTCAGAAATGTACCTGAGGAGTATAATTCTGTTATAACTAATAGTAATAGTGTCCAGAACTAAGAGAATTAGACCCAGACTATAAGACGTTTCTACTGTACTTTCAAGGACCTAGTTAAAAACAGTTTGCAACATTCTGGTATTGATATCAGAGCTCCTAGCACAAAAAAAAGGTACAGCGCATTTTTAAAGCAAGCGTGCAGGTCATTGCATTAGACAAACTCTTTTCATCACGCACTGTTTTTCTTGATAGATGAAGGAAATGGACTTTCCTTGCATCTAACATGTCCCGTGAGCCGCTGTGTTTCTGTCACGCTGGCAGATATCCCTGTTCAGAGCTCGTAGCCTGGGGAGAAACGGCATGAGAGTGGAAATAAATGAGGCACATCATGGGAGAGTAGAGACAGATAGACAGACAGATGGAGGAATGACAGGAGGCACTTTCCACAGAGTGAGTCATGGAAAGCTCCTCAGCGGGGCAGAGCGGCGTTTGGGTCAGCACAGCCTGCCTCGCATTCCCACCCGCTCTCCTCTCTCCTTGACTCGTTACTCAACTTTTATTGAATGTGAAATGTAAAGAGAGGAGGAGGAGGAGGACCAGTGCTGTCTCATTCTCCTCTGTTTCTTCTCCCCTCACCCTCCTGTCTTCCTCTATCTGTCCACGCTCGAGTATGTCACGCAACAGGAGCTCAGCCTCAGACAGTTAATGCAGACAAAATTAATTTCCTGATGTTCATTCCAGTCGGACACAGAACACGCAGGAGGAAAAAAAGAAGCAGCTCCCCGTCCGGCATGAAACCGGGAGTGTTTCTGCTCCACCTTTGCCCCTAACTCTATTTCCAGACCTCTTCGTTTGGAATGTATCCTGAATGGATGTTTAGATGATGTTGCAGAGGGAGGTTGGGGGATCCTCTGATATATAACCTATGTGCATTCATATTAAATGAACTGTTGGTGTTTTGGACGAGAAAAATGTTGTTTTCCAACATGCTAGGCCGAGATCGAGGCGGCGCATGAACGCAGGGGGTTAACTCCCTTCAGTATTAAATATATCTGGTATGACAGCAATTTTCAATCTTTTTTTGAGGCTAACCAAATGAAAATATCGACTTATGTCTGTGAATGTGCCTGATTGTCTCTATGGGGTTTAATAGTTTAAAAAGTCTCATTCCTGCTCGGGCCGCTGGTCGCTAAATCAGATTACACCCTGTCAGACAATCTCTTTTTGTCCGCTACCCATCTGCTTTACACGTTATCGCTGTGCTTTCCAGAGTCATGTGTTGCTCAGAAATCCTCCATTTCAACATCAGCAGACTGTCATTGCATGTCCCATGATCACACCTAGTGGGAATCGGTGGATGCTCACTGGGGCAAGCGGATAACAAAGGGTGGAGGAGCTATGCTTGTGTATGAGCGGCAATCAGCTGATGTGCTGTAGGCTTAGCTTAGCTTCTAGCCTAAGTGCATAGAGAATTGAAGGTGCTGGAAAGAATGAAAGAGAAATGGAAAAGAGACGGAGAACCACCGCTAACCACAGAGATATATCGGGGTCCTGTGAGATGAGAAGACGGGGAGCATGAGAGGGGATGATAACATTTGGGAGTGCTGACATTTTGACAGGTCTAGAGAGGAGCCTCAACTGAGCTGTAACCCCCCCACTCCTGTCCCAAACAAAAGGCGGAGGATAAACAGGGGAGGTCTATGACCCTCGTGGATAAGACCCTATGATGACCTAGCAGAAACAGGAAACAGGAAGTGTGACCCGTGACCTCTACGGGGAGGTATCCTGTTACACAGCAACATATGACTGTGCCCAGTGACAGAGAGTGTGAGAACGCAGCAGGAAGACTCAGCTGAGACTCTGACAGTTCAACGAAAAGTCAAGAAAGAAAAATTAGAATGAAAAAGACAAACAAACAAACAAACAAGCCCTCAGCTCAGAGTCTCAGGTAAAAATGAGAAAAACACCCCTCACCGGTGTTCCTGCTCAGCAAGGCGAGTGCCCGCCTTGTGCTGCGGGGTTTTTATAAGCCGGCTGTGTGATAATTACACCCACTGGGGTGGTAGTGGTCTGGGAGCAAAGGGGGTGCCATGGGCCTCAGAATTGATTGAGGGTTTGGGGAGGGGGCAAAGATGGAGGGAGAGGTGGAGGTATGGAGGTAAGGAGGAATGGGTGGCAGTGGTAGAAAGGATGGTTGGGACTCATTAGCAGGGAGACTAATTGGGAGGAAAAGGCCCCTCACATGCTCTGTCTGACCTCACAGTCAGCAGGGGAGAAGCCCGGGGCGTGTGTGTGTGTGTGTGTGTGTGTGTGTGTGTGTGTGTGTGTGTGTGTGTGTGTGTGTGTGTGTGTGTGTGTGTGTGTGTGTGTGGTGGGGGGCAATCTGTTGGTTGGATTTGTCAAGTTAAGGAACCACAACTGCTTAAATCTCAAACTTACCATGAAGTCCAAAGTCTCCGGAAGACGAAAAGGATAACACGCATGCACGGTGCGCTAACAGGGGTACCAGCTCTGCCTACACAAACGCCCTGCAGCCCCTTCAGAGGTTTACACCAGGTGTCACACTTCATTTAAAGAACCCCTCATGGACTCGTACCCGCTCACAAATATTAGCATCCCCTCTTTCCTCTCTGCTTTCCGAGCTGTTGTACAAGAAAAAAAAGAAAATAAAAAGGAGGGCGAGAGGGCAAAGGCCCTGAGGGGATACATTAAAAAAACACTTCAAAACCCTCTCAGTAAATAACATCAAACAGAAGTCAGTCTCTTTGACTGGAGTAAGTGTAATGACTAGGTTAGCAAATTTACAAAACAGCAGGCTTAGTCTGACACCCATAGTGTCTATTAGCCCTATTGTAAGCACACCCTGTAGTAAAAGGCCACTGCACACATCTCTACAGTAGTATTCAGCAAAGGGTTTCTTATTTATATATTCCTGCTATATGAGCTTCAAAGTGTCCACAATTAATTACTACCACTGTGCACAGTGCCTCAGGACAAGTGTTTCTGTGAGTTATGATATTAAAGAGTGTATTCTGCTCGAGCATGCACTAGGTGTCAAGCGCACGCTGCCCAGGCTCTGGTGGCTCGGAGGAAGTGAGACTGCGTGATGGAATTTGTGGCGCTTGGGATCTGGTTTATTTTCCACCCTGGATTCCTGTCCTACCTGCAGGATTTTCCCAGGTTCTGGCTTCAATTAGTCTGGGAAGCTGTGAGCAGAAGAGAAGTGGGTGTGGGGTGTGTGGGTGGGGGTTGGGGGGGGGGGGGGGTAGGGGGGGGGGGGGGGGGGGGGGGGGGGGGGGGGGGGGGGGGGGGGGGGGTCTTAGGGCTTTAGGGGAGGGATAGAAGGTAAGGGCTGGAGGAGGGAAGGGCGACAGCGCTGTAGTCTGTCACACACAACTCAGCACAGCTGGGGAGATGGAAAGAAGTGAAATGAACAGGGAGGGATAGAGAGGGATGGAAGTAAAAGCTAAAATGTTCAAATAACTGAAAATGAAAGCTTTGGCTGGCAATGTGAAGACGTTATTTTTCAAATTACAGAGCAATTATAACAGTGTCAGATCAAACAGCTGTGTTTTAATGAAACTGACTCATAAAAGATGCATTCCAAATTTAAGCTCCCCAAAGAGTGTCATGTAGCCAGAAAAGGGGGGCTGTCAGAATAATCCCAGGAGGTCTGACCCTCCAAATGGCAAACTCATCTGACAAATGAAACGCTCTGTAATCAAAGACCAATCACATAATTGCTCTATTTTGCCACTAGCTCACCATCTCCTGCCAGATTAGTTGTTCAGAGGAGAAACTTGATACTCTGGGAAGTTAAACAGATGTTCAGGGGAAAAAAAACAACAACAAAAAAACCCAAACTAATCCCCACAGAACAAGAACACATCATCAATATAATATGTTCTAATTTAGGAGCGCTAACACCCACTGCGTCCCCTACGTGCAAGAACGTCACAAAAAACGAACGTGTTAATGCAGAGTCACGTTCACACAGTCCACTTCTCAGCAAGAAAACCAGAAAGAATCGTCAGTCTGGCATCAAAAGAATATCTCCAACCTGACGTCAGAGCCGGGGAGAGAGCGAGCTCAAGCACTCTTGTCTTTATCAGCTCATATTGCATATACAGACAGGACCTCACACGGGAATTTGTTACACACAGTGTTTGTGTGCACAAAAATGTCCGTGGCTCCTCACAGTCCCGCACTGTTTAAAGGTTTCCAAGTCGAGAAGAAATAACTGAAGGAGAAAGCCATTTCTCCTCATCCATTTATAGTGTGCGGCTCACTTTAAACTTGGCTACGGCTCAGTCATGACATCAACCGCTTCAGGCGTGAGAAAACGCTGTTTTATAAGCTGAGGCGACCGGCTCTGAATTTTTTCCTCGCCTTATTGTGTTTAGTTTAGCCTCACAGAGGCACAAAGGCAAGGGGTCCCCTGCCAAACTGTCTCTGTATCTGCTGATACTCTGATCAACACTGACAACGTGAGAAATGACACATTTCCGCCGCATAGTTGCGTTTCACAGGGCCATCGTCACGGAGCACTTAGGAGTGGAGGAATGAAACATCAGGGGGATTAAAGTTGGAAGGAAGTCAATTTGTTTGGAGGGGTCTCGCGTTCCCCCTCACTCTTGGAGAGTGTAGCCCCTATATTTTACGACAGAGTCTTACATACTGTGGTCTGGGCCCGATTCGCTTTTTGAAAGTGGGTCAGTACGAGCTGGAAGAACCGTTGAGCGTGTTCGCTGCTCCAGCCAAAAGGAGAATCGTGTTCATTCAAATGGAAAACGTGCACAGGAGAAAAGGGCCTTATAGGATTTGGAAAGGACTGTATGCAAGCGACCCCCGTCCAGCATGTAGAGCTGAATGCATATCCAGGACTTAAATGTGCACGTTCATCTGAGCACGATTGTTACGCAGACGACGCTGTGAATACTGCAGGTTTTAATCAACGTGGCACTCTGCTGTTTGCCTTCCTGGACCATTACGCAACATTACTATCTCACCGTTGGCCTGTCCTCGTACACTTTGCATATAAACAGGGCAGATGAAAATAATTATCTGTGAGCCGTGGCCCCACTCTTTCACATCACATGGTTAATTAGTTGCTTTTAGCTCGGCATCATCTGGAACTGGTGGTCTTTCAACTGGCGGGGAGGCGGAGACCTTGTAAAACTGCTTTTAACTAAACAACATCACTTTCTCCAGTGCCCTTGGTGGTTGTTTACAATAGGCAAGCGGAGAGCAGAACCATGAAATACGGAGTATACTCAATAAACATTTAGCAGGATTATAAAGTATGTTTAAGGCTGTGCCTCTGTGCTGAAGAGGGACTTGATCCTTCCCTGTTGGCTGGTATCATTTCAGACATATTAGCATTATAGCTCTGGGTATGGTCACTTGGTACGCAACTTGGTTTCAAATTTGAAATTCGGCAAATTGCTATTCTTGGCCTCCCAAAGGAAGGATCCCAAAAGATTTGTATTGCATTCATATATGTCATTACGTATGCCAAAGACTTTGACGATCCCGTTCTTTTTCTTCTAGAACAACCAGGGGGTTAGCATTAGTGGTGGGGAGACAAATCTCAGCTAGTAATACTGGCCCCTAGTGGATTCTATTCAGACCTGTGACATCCTAACTGCTTTCACAAGAGGGTAAGTAGCAGCCAGGTATTGCAAATCATTGATGATCAACTGATCATCAGCAAGCGTGAGCAGCTCTATAAAAACAGAGGTTTTTGCAGTTTGCTGATCTGGAGCGTTCAGATATGTGGACGGCCTAACAAATTCAAGGTCAGACTGTGCAATGCTCAGAGATACTGCAAAAAAGCCAAGAGCTACATCTCAGACTCTGCAGGCTTCAGTCAGCATGTTAAATGTTAAAGTTCATGACAGTACAACTAGAGAAGCACTGAATAAGCATGGCCTGTTAGGAAGGGTTGCCAGGAGAAGGCCTCCTCTCTCTAAAAAGAGCATGACAGCATGGTTTATATTTGCAAAGCTCCATCTGAACAAAACACAGGACTTCTGGAACAATGTTGTTTGGACAGACGAGAGCAAAGTGCAGATGTTTGACCGTAATGCACAGCGCCGTGTTTGGAGAAAAGCGAACAGAGCACATCGGCACTCACATCTCTTACCAACTGTCAAGCACAGTGGTGGAAGGGTCAGTGTTTGTGCTGGTTTTGCAGCCACAGTATGAACCAGCAGTAAGTATTCTAGAGTCAGCGCTCTGCCAGTTTATTGGTTGAGCTCCTGTACGTTGTAAATGCTAACATGCCAAAAAAAACCACAGTGACAATAATAAACATTAGATCTACGACCATGTTAACAACAACACATAGACGTTCATCAGGCAAATGGACATTTTGCAGATTAGCCCTTTTATTGTGTCTCAGAGCTCCAATATCAACTAAAGCAATGAAAACTAATTAGTTTCATATGCTTTGATACGAGATGATACAAAAGAAAATTATAAATTACCATCAAGATAAACTCGGGTCTTCCCCCTAAAAATTCCAATACTTTAAACTTCCCAGTGGGTTAATTTACAGCACAACTGTTGCAGCAGATTGCACAACATTGCAAGGTGTTCCTGTCATTTTGCACACCCGAGTATAATGGTGATTAGTTTTAAATATTAGTGTAATCCTATTTCTGCAACAAAAGCGGGGGAGGGAAAGCATGGCTGTGAGCCATGAACAGTTTTACTGCACATGAAATATGCAATCAAGTGCAGTCATTCTGTTGTCAGATGTTAATCCAGGCCATTGAAGTTAAGATCTGAAGGGAAGGGGAGCCGAGGCAGAAACACGCTTGACTCTGTGTGTGCATGCTGCACGGTCATCAGATATGAGACTAAAAGCTCCCTTGCGAACGGTCAATCTGCATAAATATTAACCGATTGTGTAAACAGAATCAAAACCCCGTAAAGGTCCACATGTTTGCCACATCATCAGTACAACATGGGAGCCAATTAGAAATGGGAATTAGGTTACTGAGAACATATGACTTGACTGAGTTCATGCTTCCAAGAGATTGTCTCAATGTCTATAACACAATGAGCTCGGTCATTTCACTAAACTGCATTTTCTTGCAAAATCTCATCAAAAGCCTATCAGGAACTCAATCCACACGGTAAACAGTCTGCTCTGCAGCAGCTCTGCTTGTAATCATATGGCTACAGTTGTTTATCCATGCCGATGCAGGAGGTTTTGAAAGGCTTATTACATTAAAGTGTACGTCCTGTGTTTTTAAGCTTAAAGGATAATTCAGGTTTATTACAGCTAAGCTTTTATTTTGGTCATTTTGGCTCTCACTCCTACTTATAATAATAGTGTACAAAATTGCTCAAAAGAAGGCTGAAGGGGCAAGAAATGCACAGTCAGGTTCCCACCTATTTTGATTTTACACTGAACCTGACTGTTCATCCTGGTCTCCTTTTGTGCACTGAGGGATTATTATTGACATTTTATGCTTTCTTTAAGTTTTAGCACCAAATAAAATGGTAAACGACTTTTTTTTCTTTCCCCAGTCAATGTCAGGAACTCCAATGTCTTCATAGCTCACAGAAAAGAGGGCCAATACTATAAAAAAATAAGACCCATATTTTTAGGAATGAGCATTTAAACGGCGTAACGTATGCAGAGCCGGGATGAATCATGTATGGTGGCGTTTGAAGGCAGCGGGAGGCGTCTGACACATATGAATGAAGTAATGCTGCAGAAGTAAATGATAGAATTACACCGTTTCAACCCAAAGCCCTCTGAGATTTTTTTTTTCTTGAGGCTCTCTGGTTGTCAGCGGGGAGTGGAGAAGGGTCCGGAGCTACTTCTTAGATCTCCCAGGTTCCCTTTTAAACAGGGGAATCCACCTAGACAGGGCTACGACATCCTAAAGCTCCAACACACTCGTGCTAACACACACACATATGTGTGTGCATGTGGGAGGGGATGAGGGGTAGTCAGCTGGAAGTGTTGACAGCTACAAGTGCAACCACCAAGAATCAGGAAGTGCCGGCAGATCTGTGGGCTGATACATGAGTTCGATCCTGCACCTCTGAACAAAGCCACCCTGCTCCAACGGTGGTTTACATGCCAGCGGAAGTGGTGGGAAAAAACGAGGGCTTCGGCCTTGATGACAGCTGGGCCTTTTGTGGATGGAGGACATGCATCCTTTCATATTCTGGCTGCCATGCGGGAAAATTTGTTTCCAGGAAGAGCTTCTTTTTTTAAAAAAACAGTTTCCAGTCAAACGTGTTTTGCTGTGTTTAAAAAGGGCAAAATAGTAAACAAAGCATCCTCATTTAACATCTTTGCTTGGCTTGTGCTGACCCCCACAGGAGCTGCAGAGCAGGGCCTCCAGCAGCTTGGGAATCAGCGTCCAACTGTGAGCCAAGAAGCAGAACTAATGGGAAAGTGGACTATTCCACCTCTGCAGAGCTGAAGCTATAACCATAAAGGAAATAAAAGAGCACAGCTCACCTGGTTGATATGTTTGAGTTTGTCTATGATCTGGCTGATGACCGGCTCAGGCGGCTTGTTGCTCCTTGACTCTGAGCTGGGATGCAGTCGTTTTAGGCCAGGCCCAGGATATCTGAAAGAACGGGAAGAAAACGCTCAAATAAGCCTTATGTTGATGAATCTCTGAAGAGCATCAGTGACTTCAGGGTAAGCCACCTTTGTGGAAGACACAAACAGGGCGTTTATCACCATCTAGTGTCGACAAGAGGAATCGCAGGTCTTCTGGGTTTTAGTTTGTAAATGAGCTCTGACCAAAGAACCAACTTTTCCCTCACCGGAGAAGCTACAGTTACAAAAACAGAGGCAGGTTCATATTTTTCCAAGATCTGCTGTTTGAAGACAGCTTAATGTTTTAGGTTGCAATTCTGCACTCATCACCCATCATATACTAACTCTGAACATCTGCCTTCAAGAGACAGGCTGTTACAGTACCACCTTCTTCGACATGTTTCCAGGGGGGCGACAACATCCCCAAAGATCTCGAACTATCATGTAAAGTTTGGCTCCTGATTAATTTCATGCACATTATCTGCTCAGTTAGTGGCCTTTTAATCATCTGAAGATAATGGGAGAACATTAGCAGAGATGTATTTTTGCCCTGTGTTAGCTGTGAGGGTATATTTAGGTAGAAGCAGCACACGGGCAGGCTCTTGCATGCCTAAATGTACGACTGAGGAAGTGCTGCTGTGTTTACACTTGTATACACTATCAAGAGGAGGAGCTGGGATGTCTGAAAGGTAGATTTCTCCACAGCTGTTGTCTTTCATGTCGAGACTTTCCTGCAGGTGTGAGTTTTCTTTTTTTCCCACAGTCCCAAGGGTTTAACCCCTTCCTCACCGCACGCTTGGGAGGATGAGACTGGCTAATTCTGCTTGACTGAGACGAGCACGTTTAGGTGAACCTGAGTCAGGACTCGACGTGTCTCTCTCAGGTTGCCGCAGTGGAGAGCGGATGTCACACTGCAGTGTAAATGTCGTCTGCCGTGTTGTCATAAATGTTTGAAAAGATGAAGGACGAATTATTTTAGAGGAAAAAGATTAGCGAGAGCAAAAAAGGGGCCTTGAAAAAAGAATCTGTGCACATGTGTGTGTATGTGTGTAAAGTATGAGGTCATCCTTTGTTCTCTCTCTCTGCGAAACAACCCTGAGTGCACACCCCTCCAACACACACACACACACACACACACC
>VURO01049299.1:84953-99858 GCA_015108175.1 Pelvicachromis taeniatus | reverse complement strand
AACAAATAAAAAGAACAGGAAGAAACTCTCGGCAGACGTCACTTTTTAACAAGAAAAGCTCATGTGAGAAATTGAACTACCACAGTGGCTGAATCTGAGCTTGATCTCAGCTGGGTTAATGTGTAAAACACCTTATCCAACTCATGTATTTCCTCTTTAAACCTAATTCAACCAACTGTCACCAACCCCCACACCCCTGACCTCAATAAGATATTAATGGGGTCCTTATTGAGGTCTGATCCCTGCTGATTCAGAATCCAGTGGATCAGATAAGCATCACTGGATGCAGTGAGTCAGTGGCTCCAAAGTGCTGCTGCACAGCAGGGGCTAGCTGGGCCGATTTCCTGCTCAAACCGCAGCCCTAATTCACTAATGTGCCATTTGCTTCGGTCACACGCTCCTAATTGACTGAGTTTTCTTCCCTGTAGCTGAAGCAATCTGAGATGGGCTAATGTCTTCAGAGCTATGGGGTTCAGCTTCCGAAGAACAGATACCAAGTGAGAGAAGTCATATTTTTTTTAACGCGTAACTCATTCAGTGTAGTGTAGGCAACTAGGCACTGATCACTACAACAATGGATGCATCAGCATCCACATTCACATACAGCTCTCGATGCCCAGAGCCTTACAGACATCGCTGGTCAATATCCAACACGCTCCCTTTTATCGACTGCACCTTCCCTAATTATATCTGCTCAGGCTGCCACTGCAGGGCCACTGTGAAATACCTCAGCAGGGAGAGAAGTGAGGCCACAGTGAAAAGTCACATCTCATCAGGCTCCTTCCCCGCCAGGACGCAGGCAGCATAAATTCCACTTCTCTACTGAGCGGCGTGGAAAATTCAGCATGGTGTAAGACTGAGAAACCGTCAAGCGTTCATAGAATCTGGGGTTCCCTTAAATAGTCTACTGCTACATAAAGGCAAGCACACATTAGTGAAGATACCAGCTGGTCTTCAGTCTACTGATATGCTTCTTCCCTAGTTTTGAACAGTAATACTCGGCCCACTCAATTAGGCAGGTTTCCTGACAGAGTTTGAATAGAAAACCGAAGGCCAGCATTAAAAAGTAATACTGTGAGAAATCGTTGATTAATAAAAATCTACAAATGTACAAATGGCTTCTAAGAATTAGAGTTAACCTAACCGCTAAAGCCTTTCTTGTGTACTAGGTAAGAATTAAAAATATACAAACATTAAATATACATAAATACCATATTAAATCATACGATGCCGAGAGATGGTAAACATCCATACTGAGGATGTTTAACATAAGCACTAACATACTATATGTGGTAAAAGGAAGAGAAACCTACTTTAAAAGCCAAAACCAATAAAAATTTGCTGCCCTACATTCAAAAAAGTTTATGCAGTAAGGCTGGTTTGAATTTTCTACAGTCGAGACTTTTACTTCAGTAGATCTTCATGGTCTCTGGTCATTTACGCTCACAAAGGCAACACTTTGTATGAGCCCGTGTCCACAGTAAAACCTTAAAAACACATAGCATTTTAACAGTGCTGTGAAGGAAGGTGTGGCACTTTCCTTTATCCAGGATCAAAACAGTAAAATGAATCCATGGTAATTTAATTTGGCAGATCATATTTTTTCACAATGCACAGATCGACTCCTGCACCAGAGCTTTTGGTAAGACTTGTGGGTTGATCAGCGATGCCGTGCTTTAGCTTGCAAATCTGCACACAGATCAGTTCTTTAGGGCTCTTATCTCCGTTTTGCATGTGGAAACATCCATGATTCTGATCATGTAGAGTAATCTAATTTATACAGACAAAGCTTGTGCACAATCCAGATGAATGCAACTCTGGTGATGCTGCTTTACATTAATCTATTTTTCATTCTAAACACAGAGGTGAACAGTTTAGAGAGCTAAACAGACAGACATTGGCTCTAATCAAACACATTTGCATTATATATTACATTACATACATTTCATGTCATCTACTAAATTCTCTGGGCATGACTTTATATAAAAGCAAAATTAGAAAAAGATCTTTCACCTTCTTTACTGGGAAGGACGTGTTACAAGCCTAAATATAACTGAATACATAAACACAACCCGTTTTGCAAGATTTAAACTGCCCAGGCAAGTCATCCACATGCAAATGAAACGAAGAGGATGTCAGGATCCTGCCCGACACATTTACTGACGTGGAAGAGTCACCAAGAAATACTCGAACTTACACAGCCTCATAAACAAATAAACAAAACAAAAACCCTTAAAATTTAACAGCGTCTGGTTTATCCTGACCATCTGAGTATTAAATAAAAACTGACACTTTACAAAGGATATTTGGAAAACACATACAGGTGACTAACTGTAAGAATAATGAGTAGTCTATCAAAGCAAATGCAGACCCACTTCCACACAGGTGTACTGCTGAGTTAAATTAAGAAATCAGGATCCAATCATGCACTGTGGCATGTATAAAAATGCTGAGCAGGCCAGTTGATTCTGATTTGGCATTAAGATAGCAAGAGGAAAAGCTGCGACTTTGAAAGAGGACTCGTATGGAGGCAGATGTGGCTGGAGCTTCAGTCACAAAGACTACTCGAGTGTCTTTTGTGTTAGTAGTTATAGTAACACGTATAAGGTAAGGTGTCTCAATTCCGGCCGATGAGAAAGACACTGAAGAGTATTGTTTGATTCCACATATTTGGTAGCTGTGATGCCCTCGTTTTAGAGCAATATGTAAGGAGACAGAGGACTTTTTCTTCCTCAGGTGACTGACATGGATGTTCTAATTCAGCATCTGTGAATATGCTATAGTCCGTTTGGGTCCAACAGATATAAATCTTACCAACGGCCGATGAGCTTGAGGCTCAGTGCACCCTACTCAGTCTGTGCTGCTCGCAACAGCACAACATTATAACCTCGGCCTGAGGACGTCAATAGCAGTGATCAGGCTGTGTCAGCAAAAACTCTTCATTGACAATTACATAGAGAGGGTTATTATAGTTGGCTCGCTGTTCATAATCCCTACATTACAAAGATCAATGCATATTTGACAGCTTAGTGATGTAAAAAAAAACGATAACCACTGATCTACAAAAATGCACACACACAAAAAAATAAGTGAGAAATGTGTCACCAAACAGATGAACAAAACAATACAGGTCTGAACCCTTGACCCCAAAGTGAATGGATCCACTGACTCTGTTTGCTAGAAGAGTTCGACTCCACTTGTCCACTTAAAATTAAGGGTAAATAGAAATCAATAAAACCTTACAATGAAAGGTTTCTGTCCTGATGTGAAGGCGGATTTCTTTCATGTGGGGTCAATAGACTTTTTAATGAATGAAAAATAATGTGAATCATAACATTCATCCTTTGCAGTCATCAGATATTAAACCACTTTAACGCCTTCTTGTAGATGAATGTGGGCTACAACACCATCATCATTAAAAGCCAAATGAGGGAAACAGGAGAGAGTAATTCCCTCCAATTGAGTTTCCACATTCAATTTCTGTGACGTTGTTCTAGCAGCATGTGGTGGCCCAACACCTTACTCAGATAGATGTTTTATATTAAGTCTTCCTGTAGTTTGCCACCCATCCCCACACAGTCTTTGTTATCACGATTACCATTTTTACTGTTTTATGTGCTTGCTGCTTTAAGGTTTATGACAGGAAGTTAACAGCACTGTGATCAGTCAGGGACAACGCCATGGACTTGGACGCCAGTGAAAGAAGTTGCAAGAAAAGAAAAGGTGCAACTGTTGCTTAGCATATGTAGATTCAAATCTGGCTTTTGATTAATGCTTGAGTTGACGTCCAGCTAAGGATTTATTAAGACAAAAGCAGAATCCCGGTTCTTAACACCACCCCCCTTCAAAAAAACAGGCTTAAGGAAATAAAGAACCGGGCAAATGTGATGACTTATCACTAGTTTACCTGTTCAACGGATATTTATTATTCCTTTATGCTCAGTGATCAAGGATAACTCCTGAGTGTCTTTGTGGTTTCTCTCTTGAGCAACTGCACGATCAGCAGTTGGTGTTAGAGCAGGTGTACAGCCCAACAGTAATCTAATGTAAAGATAACTTATTGCAGTGAAGCTGAGCAGATACCCAAAGCCTTTCTGTCATTTCTAGTGTAATTTTTGGGCCAATTTTCATACACATCATTGATGGGGTATTATTGCTTGGAGTCCCAAAACAGAGATATTTCTACCAAACTGATATAATAACCACAGTGGGGCCTTATTTAAAAGATTTAAAAGAAATCTAATGTATGGACTCGACACTACTAGGTTATCTGAAGATAACCTAGACGTTCTTAGGCAGAAGGTGTGTGTGTGTGCGCGCGCGAGTGTGAGTGAGTGAGAGAGAGAGAGAGGATTGTATTTAGAGTGTGGCTATTTTTTGTTACATTAAAAAACTGAAAGCAGCTGTTACTGTGTTTATCACAGAAAAAGGCTAAGCTACATTTATGGCTTGTTAAGTGGTTTATGTTCGTACAATCCCTCTGTCTGGCCCCTCCAAAGCGAAACTGCCATTTGTTTTGATCCTCTACCCTTAAGTAGCCCATTCCTGGAATGAGGCCTGCAAAGAAATAATGAAGTAAAACAAAGCCGTATTTAAGGTATTGACCGCAAAGTCATAAAAAGACATCAACAATCTACATCCCTGTAGAAGAACAGAAACTGTTTGCCAGACTGAAAAGCTACGTGCATGGTGAGTTCCCAGGCATGTTATGTTAGATCTTTATCATGTAGCTCTAAAGCCCACAGCTGTGCTTGTTGGACTGTTCCAACGAGTCCACTGCTGCTTTTGGTCTAAATAAGCCACATCTCCCCAACGACTCTCTGGTACCGGAAAAGGGCAGATGTCTCAGTCCTGCCCCGGGCTACGAGGCTCTTGTCTGGGGCCTTTCTTACAACTTCCCAGGGGATTTTTCCTTTAAGACAGACAGACGACCACCCCCCACCCATCATGATTCAGCACGTGTAAATGTGTGTACTTTAAGGCAAACAAGCAATCTCAGCCAAGCAAATTCTCTTTGAATGCTTGAATCACTGAAGGAGGTTACAAAAGGCCAGAGTGGCGGCGGATGTGCTTGTGCTCCCTTTACAAAAACAAAGACGGTGGGGGGAGGGGGGGCAGGGAAGAGAAAGAAGTAAAGAGGAGGGTGAGGATAACCAAGAGTTTGACTGGGGTCATTTTTTAAATATAATAAATCAACAACAACAACAACAACAACAAAAGGAGCTGAAATTAAGGTTTTTTATAGTGGATAAGAGAGAAATGATGTAGGCGTTTGGGCCGCAGCACAGACCACCCAACTGCCAGCTCATGAGCTAGCGTGATCCTAACAGCCTCACTTCTTCCACTGGAACCGATTCTCAAACGAAACCAGCCCCTATGTTTAGCTTGTAAATGTTTAACCATCAATCAACATCATAAAACCCACTCTGAATCCTGACTGGATGCTCTTTCCCTCGCAGGTCCCCTCCACTTTACATCTCCCTCACCAACCCCCTCTTCTTTTTATTCCCTCAGCTCCTCTGCCGTGGTGGATGCTGGGCATATGCCACACTGCCACTCCCCTTTTTCCTTTTCCAATATGCCCCTCAGCTCCATGACAGCCATCAATCAGCTGCTGACGCCATGGCGACAGGGCCCCTGGGGAGCGTTCGTCAGGCCCAGCATGAATATGCCGGAGCTTTACGAGGGCTGCCGGCTAACAGAACAGCGCTCACCTCCCCCACACCTAGACAAAGGCTTGGGTCCTAGGACTAGTACTGTCCACACACACACTTCATTGACCTCCCCAATAAACACAAAGAGAACCAACATCAAGCTGAAGGGTAACCACAAGATGTCAGGGAGAACCAACCGTGCAGAAACTCTTAAAGCTCCACGCCGCAGCAGCACACTCCCCAGACTGACATTTCACTCTTCCCTCATTTGCTTAATGTTTTCCATGCAAAGGAAATGGCTTCAGTCAAACCAAAAGATACATCTTAATATCCTATTTTGTGTTTTTACTTCTTTTAAAAATGATGTTCCCATTTTCCCAGAGATTAATTTTCTCTAATTCATGTATGGAAATACAATTTTGCCAAAACAGACTCTCCAATCTTTGACACATTCACAGAATAGGACAAGCATAATCAAAAAAGTAAGCAACCAAAAGCAATCAATTACCATTAAGTAGGCTAGTTGAATTAAGGCGGACTATCAAACAAAACGCACTCTTTCCTTTATATGAGTTGCAATAATAAGGAATGTGATTACTGAAAGGGCAGAGCCACGCTGTAGCCTCTCTCTTGGCTCCCAGGTCACCTGCCAGATCAGGAGGCCTGTTACCCTGACAACCCTATCTGCCAAGAGCAGGACCAACATCTCAGTTTTAACCCCTTCCTGTCTGGTACACCACTAACCCGCCTACAAACTGCACTGTGCATCAATCATCCTAAGAGGATTCCTTAACCTCTAATGTCTTTCCTATGCTGATACAGCACAACCTGAAAAGTCTTTCTATTTTATTTACATCATCAGCAACATGTTAATCTTTGAAGGTAGAAAGAGACATTAGGAAAGATACGGCAGAGGCCATAGACATTCAGTTCACAGTTTCTTTTGATCTATGCAAGGTTCTTTTTAATGTTCTTTTTTTTTTAATGCTGACTCAAAGCAGGAAATGAAATGACAACAACACCTCAAAACTGCATAATTATCAGGATGCAAAGCACCCATACCATGCAAATATAGAAGTGCTATCATAGAGAAGCAACGTGCTACCAAACCGTGCACATGTACCGAGTGACGCCTCATAAATTCAGGATGTAAGGCTGCTCCTGCAGTTCTTCAGTTTCAAATCCATTAGGATTATGTCACTGCAGGTAATATGTTTCAACACGTATTGGCGCTACCACACATTCAGGCAGCTGGAGGTCTTTGACAAAAATAGAGCTGTGTGCACGAAATTCTCAGATGCTGTGCAGAACACACCGGAGGTTCTTCATCTTCACAACTCAGGCAGCAGGGAGCTTGGGCTAGGGGGAGAGCACTTGACAGGTCTGACTCAGGACATGCTGACATCAGCATCATTTTCCCAGAAGCCCATAAAGCTCATGGTTGGGCGCAGCACTCAACCCACCAACAGATCATGATAGCTGATCATAAATCAGCAGCAGACACAAAGTGTTTAAAATTGCATTAGATGGTTAAATACAGCTACAAGGTGCTACAGGGAATACATTTAGACATAATGAAAAAAAGTGTCTATCTATCTATCTATCTATCTATCTATCTGGTGAACAAAAGGCAGTATTTGCAACAGTTTCCTTGTAAGCAGTACTCACATAATCATGGAAAGCTTTTGCTTCGCTGGAGTGGTCACATGTCTCTCTCCTCTCTGGTGCAGCACAATACAAGTCCCAGAAAACACTGTGGACACAAGAGCGCATGAAGGCAAAAAAAAAGAAAAAAATATCTCACACACAAATGGACATTTTATTACATTACAAAGAGATGACACTTACCACCACCATGAATGTAGGAATCCAGGGGGTTCACCAAGTGTTATGTTTTTCTCCCATCGGATCTAGGACGGCACAATTTCAATAATTATCTTTGGATGTCAGTTACACTTTAACAATACCGTCCCTGAAAAATAAAAATAAGTGTTTAAAAATATAAAGGACGTGTTAATATGGTTAAACTTTTACCCCAAATTCCACATACCTCTGATAAAAAGGTCTGTGCAGACTTCTGTGCCCCTATGTGTAACAAATACTCATACACGTAAAGAGCCAACCTGCGGGGGAGAAAAAAATAATAATAATAACAAATTTAGGTTTAATTTAACAAACTTGACCAAGTAGCAAAGCAAAATCACCAAACATCAGGTTGAATCTTCCTGTACGCGAACAATGAGTGATTAGAGTCGGGTAAGGCCCTCTGAACAATGGCTGCCAAATACCAGATGCCAAAAAATTAAATTGGGACTCGTAAGCAAAGCCAAGGCTGGTGAAGATTCTCAACAACCAGGAGGTTAAAAGAAAGTGTGGAGGTAACGGCATAATTTAACGTCGTGATCCGAAACATTTAAAGAAAACAACAGCAGCCTGTTGTGTATTAGCTAGGTACAGTATCTTGGTGGCAGTGACGGGGCTGAGGGAAATTAAAACGGAGCCTATCCAGAGAGCGCAACAGAGAAAACAATGTACTGTAGCACGGCGATGTTATTGTTTTCCCCTCTCCGCACCGTCGCCCGAATAACCGCAAAAAATTCTAACAACTGTCGATACAAACACAAGTAAACTACAACCGGAATCGGCTGGAAATGTGTACAAAATCAGCAATAATCTACATTGAGCAGAACACAGCTCAAAGGAGGAATGGCGAGCAGACAAGGCGGTTCATTCAATTCAATTCTCGGTAAGAGGAAATCGCCTCTTGCTAGCCTGTCCAGCAAACAACAGAGAGCAAGAGGGGCCAACTTACGAGGTAAAAAATACACAATAATAAACGCTTCTGGGCTTACTTTTCTCGTGCTTGGCTGTCCGACGGCACCGGGGTCCCTTTGCCTTTGGGAAACATTGTTTTGTTTGGAGGACGCCCGCCTTCTCTTTCTTTTTTTTGCTATTTCATCTGTCAGATCATCGCGGCCGCGACCCTCTCGCACTCCAACCGCACTCCTCCTCAACCCGACGACTCAACCGAGCCTGCTCCGGAGGAGGGGGAGAAAAGGCGGAGCTACGTCTGACTGACGCTGCCACGAGCCAATAGGAACATAGCAATTGCTTTAAGGTCTGCCTTTTCGTGCTTTCCGTTTACTGGTTTTAACGTCGGTTTCTGCGATAACAAAAGTGCGCGATTTAGCGCACAAATCCACAGTTGAGGTGTCGCGTCATGACTTTCTTTTGCTTACAGTGTAAATAAAGCATTCTGGTGTTAAAAGGAAATGTATATTCTACCTATTTATCTAAAAATGTTTATACGAATTTTGTATGAGTGATTATACGAATACATTTTACAAATAGGTTTTCCTTTCTTTTAATCAGCCTATTAAAGGTTACAAGAAATCTTAAAAAAAATAAAATAAAGATTTATATTTATATTAAATTCAGTCAAATTAATTTCGGCAATAACTGGAAATAATAATGAAGTCTTCACACATCCGTAAAATACAATTGAATTAAAATCGATTTTTAGAAAGTATGCTCAAGTAATCGGGACTTTGATTGGTTAGTTTACGCCATTAGTATTTTTCAAGACTTTCATTAACTTTTTACATGTAATCTGCAATACACACACATACGAAATTAGTTTTTCAGCTATTTATAAAATGATATGTATTACGTTTTTCTTGAATATCGATTTGAATCGCCCAACTTAAAAGACCTGCACTCTAATTCCACCTTAAATACTAAAACCACTACAGGGGACGGTCTCTCTCCCTCTTTCTCCCTCCAGTGGTGAGACTTTTCACTAAAGCCGTGTTGTGTGTGTTTATTCAGTTGTCGTGTTATTGAGGAATGGGTGAAATGGGAAGAGCCACCGCTTTGGGGTCGCTTTGTGCGCTTTTTCAGTGGACTTCGTGTTTTGCACAAGACACTCTTTGGCACTAAACGGACTTTCTGTCGACTTCAGCTTCAGCAGGAAGTTTTCTAGTGAGTAAGCAATTTTCAGTCGTTTGTTTACAACGTCATTGGCGTGATAGCTGTCACAGAATAACATATTTAAATGCTGAAATGTTAAATTAAGTGAGGCGCTCATTTTAAATGTTCCGTTATTTCTCTAGAAATGTATTTAAAGGTCACTACACCCCGGCCATTGATAACTTTAAAGAGAGACAGGTGACTAAATGGAGCAGTAGCTGTGGGCAAACACTTCTATCCCACTAAATACTTTCCATGAATGCCCCCTTTAGTGGCATGCCCAGAAATAGTTTGCGTGATAGCGACTTTTAAAAAAAGACGAGTCTCAACCTGCAATTTTAAGAAAGACTACATGTAAATTTGCATAGTTTTAGAGCACTCCCAAAAATGCCCCAGAGTTTTAATTTCATAAATATGCATTTCTGCTCCTGATCCCTGAGTAAGGGGTGGAAAAAAAAAAAGTTGAGCAATACTTCAGAGGACAAACCCAGCTGCAGATTATTTAAAGCTTAAAGTCTTATGCTGCAATGCTGGACTAAGTCAACCTGCAGTTTTCAGGTCTGGTGGTGAATGAAATCTAGGTTTGTTGACTTCACACATGTTTATAGAATATCACACTTGTTCTGACTTGACTCATATCCATCACGTCTGACACCAAATGTTCTTCTTTTTCCGTATTTCCTCTCTCTAGAGTTGTGAGATATGACTTCAGAAAATAAAGATTCAGACACCACGCCGGACCCCCTGCTCATCCAGGAGAGTGGGGAAGTGTACAGAAACCCCACTGAAGTGCAGATGAGTCAGATCGTGCTGCCCTGTCATGCCAATCACTGTGGGGAGCTGAGTGTTGGACAGCTGCTGAAGTGGATGGACTCCACAGCCTGTTTATCTGGTAAGAAAGGATCAGAAAAACTCTCACATGTACAGTTTAATCGGTGATTCTCTTCTCTGATGCGCATCATTCCAAATGCAGATTAAAGCTGCAAATAAAGGCTAAATGATTGCATTAAAATTCTTATGAGCTTTCTGTAACTCTGATTCTGGTAAGTCGCCCATTAACTCAAATGTTTGAATGCAACAGACCATGGTAGCACCATTAACCATCCAACATCATTTCAAGCAAAGTATTGTAGGTGGAAATAATGGGCATAAGTTATTGAATTTTTTTAAACATGTTTGATGCTGTTTGTTTTGTAATCGCTGTCACACCCACTATAAACTTCAGTCATGCTACGTGAATGCTCATATCACAGTGCTGATCTTCTGCACTTTATGGAGTAGGGATATTTGCAAAAATAATTAAAGGTTTCAGGCTCTGGTTTATATTTACCGGTAAATGTTTCAGTGCACCACGAAAAAGTGAAACTCGGGGACTCATAAGTTCTGCTCTTACTACGTATAAAAATTACAATTAGGTCTGGTGTTTTTTGTCCAGTGAATTCTTTGTATATAGCTACTCTTAGCTGCTCTTGTGTTTACAAACGGTCACCACACCGGGTATTTTTATGGCACCTTTTGAGTCAAAAATGCCCCCATTAAAAATAGTGTTGCCCAAAAGCGAAATTTAAAAACATAACTTTTTAGTTATGTGCGGCTGAACAAGAAATGGTGTGACATGTTAGTACTTAGACGATATACTCTGCTTCGCAGCAGCTTTCTGAACAACCTGCAAACAAAAAAAGTGAAAAATGAATTACAATAATCCAGACCTGGTGAGATAAAAGCCTGAATGACGATCTCCAATCGTGTCAATGTTTGGTAAAGTGTGTATGCTGGATGCCATATGACGCAACCTCAAAGGGATCTGTATCTCTTTCCAGGATTGAACTAGGGAGCTTTTATTTGTTAGGCAAATGTGTAAACCACTACACTATGGAACCACTCAATGAGCCACTCTCCCTTAACACTTTAGTATTTTGCACATACTGTATACAGACATATGCTTTCTCCTGCACTACTTAATTTTCTGTGTAATCTCTGATTTTCCAGCCGAGAGACACGCAGGTTGTTCCTGTATCACTGCATCAGTGGACGACATTCATTTTGAACACACCATAGGGTAAGGTATTAATCTTAGTACTGACTGCCAAGGTTTCATTCAAACTGAGTAATGACTGCAGAGACAACACATTGAATGGAGTGCCAGGAAAGGAGAGAAAAAAAGGGTCATTTTGGGATAAAATGTCAACTTGAACTCAACTTTAGTAAAGTTTGAAGGACATATGCTACTAAACAAGAAAGATAGTTTTCTATATACAAATCATTAGTTATGATAGTCTCCAGAAATCTTGATTTCATTTTTTTTAATCGTTTAAAAAAAAAAAATAAATAAGAGGTGACTCATGAAAATGTAATAAACATTTCTTTCCAATTGCAGATAGCAAAGTGTCATGGCCAAACATGCCTTGGAGTTGACTGAAAATGATGTCTCATAGCATAAAAGTTTCACAGTATGTGCAGTACAAATACTTCTACATGTTGATAGTAAAGAATGACACATGTGTCTGTCTCCTCCAGGGTAGGGAAGGTTGTTAACATCATCGCAAAGGTCAACAGAGCCTTTACATCCAGTATGGAGGTTAGTGGGTGGCACTCTGTGCTTTTGGGATATCTTGAAAAAATATATAATGATTTTAGTGATTCTTCTCATCTCAGGTGGGCATTTTAGTGACTTGCGAGGATCTTTACACTGACAGGCAGTGGAAGGTTTGCCACGCCTTTGCCACCTTTGTTGCCAGAAGAACAGAAGCTGGGAAGGTAAAGAGCATGAATCAAAATGTGGGCAGAGAGGGATTTTAGTAAATCTGATTTAACATCTCTGGCTTATTCATAATTATTTTTTTTTAAATGCGTTTTTTGTTATGGCCTCATAGGTACAGTTGAAGCAGATGATTCCTCACACACAAATGGAGCAGATGGAGTACAGCCTGGCAGCAGAGCGGAGGAGGATGAGGCTCATCCACGCTGAGATTATCACAGACCTACTGAGCAGCAGCACAGCTCAGCTGGGTACAGACATAAGTCTTTATAGCGCGCAGCACTTAAAAAGCAGAGTCATTAAACGTCCTTGTTTTTTTGGGGTATTTTTGCACCCATCAGGAGAATGCCAGGAGTATCAGGACGCTGTGCCAGCTGAGCGGACACGTGTTGAGAGTGTAGAGCTGGTGCTTCCACCCCATGCCAACCACCAAGTCAGCACTTTTGGGGGCCAGATAATGGCCTGGATGGAAAATGTGGCTACAATTGCAGCAAGGTAAGCTTTTATATTTGTATACATTTTTTTTTCTCAAACAGCAAAAACATTTGCTAGATTACTAAGAGTTAGATAAGAGCTACACTCATTGGCCACTTTATTAAGTACACCCTCTGTGATTTTTCCACACAAACATCTCTAGGGTTACAAACAATGGTCCAAAAACGATAAGATATCACATGAGCTTTAGCTCTCTGGATGAATACACGGTGAATGTGAATGAAAGCGTCCTTTAAACGGCTTACCCTACCTGAGTATTAATGCTGACCACGTGAATCCTTTATGACCACAGTGTGCCCATCTTCTGACTGCTGCTTTCAGCAGGATAAGGTGGCAGTGAGCATTATAGTGAGTTTAATGTACTCAAGTGGGATCCACAGTCACCAGATCTCAAGCCAACAGAGCACCTTTGGGATGTGGTGAAAGGGTAGATTTGCATCATGAATGTGCAGCAACTGTGAGACGCTATCGACCAAAATCTACAAAGCTTTAAGGCGGTTCTCTAGGTAAAAGGCAATCCAACCTGGTACAATCAAGATGTACCTAACAAAGTGGCGAGTGAGCGTGTATTATTGTCATGTGTGTTTGGTAGAAGCTCGCAGGCATTGCCACACAGATATGGCTGATATCGATATTCTCATCTAATTCCTGGAAAAAATGAGGTTAACTGAGTTTCCGAAAGATAAACTGTTCTTTGCTTGACAAAAGTTTATTTGTAATGAGGCCAAATCCAATCAAAACAGTGTTTCTTTCTTCTTTTTCCTTATATTTTGATGCAGTCGCTTGTGTAACGCTCATCCAACCCTGAGGTCCATAGACATGTTCCATTTTCGTGGCCCGTCTCACATTGGCGACCGACTGGTACTGAAAGCTATTGTTAACAATGCCTTCAAGCACAGGTGATGCAACACATTATGACAAATATTTCAGAAAATAAAACAACTCATTAAATATTTAATGTTCTAATTTGTGATTATAACACTTGGAGTGCTGTTTTCTGGCTGTCTTGCTGTATGCATATGTTTTCTTTAACCCACATTCCTGCACACACTAGCATGGAGGTGGGAGTTTGTGCTGAGGCCTACCAGGGTGGAGAACCTCTGCGCCACATAAATAGTGCCTTTATGACCTTTGAGGTGCTGGACAGTGACAGGAAACCATGCACGCTGCCACGGATACGACCTGAGCCTGTGGTAAGTTATCTGAGTGACTGATTTCTATATTTTCTAGAGTCAGATGAAGGGTGAACTGAAAATAAAATATTTTTTTTAACATAAACATAGTGTACACAGTATACTTATTAAGAATTTCAGTCTTAGATCACTTCTTGTTTTACAGGATGGAAAAAGACGCTTTCAAGAAGCTGTTGCCAGGAAGAAGATTCGCCTTGATAGGTAAGTATCTTCTATCAAGAGGATGTATTTTTGTGTCATCTTGTGAATTTTAATCTTCAAATTTTAAAAGAGGATGAAATTTCAAATAATGAGTAATCTCAATGAGCCAAAATCTCAGGCTTTGGAGTACTTTAAAGAAATGTTTTCAGTTTACCATTAGCTCCGTTTGATGTCTCTGAGAGTAAATATCATCATTCCAGTCCACAGCTGTGGCTGTGAGCACAGCGACCACATGCACATTGGCTCTAAACCTTTAGTTTTTGAGGTTTCAACCAATCAGAGGAATGTTGGCTTAGCGGGAAAATGGCTTATATCAACTGACAGGCTGCACAAAGGTCCAGCACAGAATAACTAAGCTACTCTTCTTCAGTAGAGTAGAACAGCTCCCTTTTAAAACAATTAGGGTTGTTTTTTGTTTACGTGTCGGGGTAATGATTGTTGTTTATTGCAGATTGTTTTGTTGACAGTGTACAAGGTTAGGCTATTTAATGCTTTGCAATAAATAAATAACCAATATTTCTAAAAGAGTCACAATAAATCTATTCCCTTAGTAAATGAGGTATATTACATTTTGAACCTTTTAAATCAGGTTTGTATGCAAACATGTTATTAATCACGATGCATTATAAAGCAGC
>VURO01049299.1:54344-84933 GCA_015108175.1 Pelvicachromis taeniatus | reverse complement strand
TATCATTTTTTTTTTTGTATTTACTTTTTGGGTTTTTTTTTTTTTTTTGGTCATATGACCGAATCCATTGTTTACAATAGTTTGCAGGCGCTAATGACTTGGCAGACCAATGCGTCACGGCTGAGCAGACTTTAATGCAGACTCGAGCAGGCATAATGAGCTCATTGTTCAACTCTAAAACAGCACAATCTTTATTCCTCTGTTTAAAACCAAATGTTTGGGGTCATTGCTCGAGTAGAAGTGCTTTTGTTTTTTGCTCCATCTGTAGTTCCCTGAGCTACAGAACATCATTGCTGTGCTTCATGTTTACAGGAAATATATAATCTCCTGCAAGCAAACTGAAGTGCCCATGTCTGTTCCCTGGGATCTGAGTAACCAGGTGTTTGTTTGGTTTTTTAAAAATGTGTATTTTATTTTATTAACAGAGACACTCAGAGCTTGATAATGCTACTGTATACAAACTTATGAATTCAAGTAACGCTTTATATTTTCAGATGTACCTGAGCTACAACAATGTCTCAGCACTGAAATTAATGGACAACAGGAACAACTGGGTGCTGGCATCGGAGAAAAATAAGGTCACAAATGTTTGCATATCCGTTCAGGGTATAGCTTGTTGGGTTTTCCGGCATTTTGCACAGTCATAGTGAAGTGCTCAAAATATGGGTCATAGTGTTTTATGTAGATTCTTTAATAATGCAAAATAAAGAAAACTTTGCCCAAAGTTAACATAAGTCATTCCAGGAGCATGTATAATAACCAGTTAGTTACTGGAAATTAATGCTATTTACAGACATTGAACCTGCCTCCTCTTTGTGGATGTCTTTAATTCATAGGTCAGATTGTACACACTGGAGGAAAACCACATGCTGTGTTTCAAGGTGGAGATGAACGTCAAAGTCTCAGCAGAGCAGACGTTCCACCTACTGTCAGACCTGAGGAGGAGAAAAGAGTGGGACCGGCATTATGAGTCAGTACTTAGGCACATTTGGCATTTAGCAGCATCTTCTGAATCAGTGCACCTTACGGTGGTTGCAGCAGCAGAGAGGCTTATGTTCCCCAGGAGTATTTATTATTAGAACTACTACAAATGGAAACAAGAGCAGGGAAGTGGCTATAAGTGGGGCCTGGGGTGGCGCTGCACCTTCAATAATTGTGTTGTCATATAAATTTAAGGGAGTGAGAGCAGAGTTCAGATCCTATTTTAATGGAGGGAAAAATAATAGTTACTGTCAATAATAACCATAGAGTGTTCGATATCACAATGAGGTACTGAAAGCTTATGTTCAGAACAATAAATGTTCTGAGAAATGACCCCCCCCCCAATAACTCACAATGGTATAGTCCACTGACAATTCCCCAAGTAACTGATTTCACAAAAATGAACTTAAACATGTGTGAAGCATGTGTGAAACAGTTTTCTTTACTTCAACCACTTGACAGAAAAACACATTTTGTGCGATTGTACCACTCGAGACTGAGTGTAGTGCTTTTTTTGGGGCGACCACATGGTTTGTGGGACAGCCACATCATCTAATGCATGTTTCTGGAGGCAGGAGGTCTTTGCAAAGTGGAAATTATTATAAATCATCAAATTTAACCAAATTTCCAGCAGTTTTGGTTTGATATTTATTTCTGACAGAACTGTTGATGGGTACTTGGTTGCCATCTCTGCCACGCTATTTAATATACACGCTCACATAAGCAATGTGGCTGTATGGAAGATAGTCTTAGTTTATTGGACAGACTTTAATGCATTACTAGTAAATCCTTAAACAAATACCTTAAACAACGTGGCTGACAAACTTTAGCGTGCATCACATAGAACTTATTACACTCGAACAGAATAAATTACATGTAATCTTTCAATGTTGTTCCAATGGGGCAAAAACATAGGCCGAATGTAGCTTTCTTTATTGCAGTAGAATGAAAACTAACCAATTTATATTCACTGGATATTCAAAATAAATTCATTAAAATAACAGGATTGTTTAAAGTGACATAATGCTCAATAATGTAAAAGCTCTAAGCATCCACATCACTGGGTTTCAACTGCAGGGAGTGTGAGGTGATCAACCAGGCAGATGAGGATGACACCATCTATCGCATAGCTACACCCTCTGTCACTAAAGGGGGAAAGGGGAAGGACTTCATCTTGCTGGCATCTAGACGGAAGCCCTGTGATTCCGGGTGTGTTGATATAACCTTGTCTGGATCACCTGATCATTTCACACTTCATTTTAACAAAACTCTGTGTGGTTTAAAATGTCTTGATGCTCAATCATCCAGGTAAGGAAATCCCAAAAAGCTGATTGAACAGAATCAACTTCTTGGGAAAACTCTGTGCTTTTTGAGTTTCTAGTCCACCGATTAACCTGTTATAGTATTACAATACCTGCCTCCTGTTTGCATTTTCATATGTTCTCATGATGCTCTCTGCCTTTGTCCATCTCAGAGACCCGTATCTGATCGCTCTACGTTCGGTCACTTTGCCCACTCACCCGCCCACGGAAGAGTACACGAGGGGAGAGGTGCTCTGTGCTGGCTTCACAATCTGGGAAGAGTCCAGTTCTGTAACCAAGGTTAGCCAAATGAAAGGGGCACAAACGCAACCTGCAGTTGCTACACTGCATTTTTATGCTGTAGCTTAAAACAAGTCACAGCTCCAAAAATAAGGCAAAAAAAATGGAAGGGGTTAATTATCAGTCACATGCTGTGATTGCTGTGTTTCAGATCACCTACTACAACCAGGCCACACCGGGTGTCCTCCCCTACATTTCCACAGACATTGCTGGACTCTCCTCAAGCTTTTACAGCTCCTTTTCGGCCTGCAGCCAATTCCTGCTGGCCAACAAGGATAGCTTGGCTGCTCTGCCGCCCTCTGCGCTGTGACACAAGTATTACCACAGTCTACTGAGACAACAAGAAGCATCAGGAGAGTTGTTCATCCCATTTCTTTTAAAGGTGCTCACTAAAGCCAGTGTAGTCCAACGTAACTTTGAAACGCTGAGATTATAAAAGGCATTGAATTTGTAGAAGCTTCTACTTGTTTGCATCAGTAATAATGGTGCAGTAACAGTACACTAAATTTTCAACGTTGGATTTTAATCCTCTTAGAGCCTAAACCTTCTGTGCAATATTAATTTATATAGTAATGGATCACATTTTGATACGTAGTTTTAAATATTTAACAGAATCTCATAGTTTATCTTTAGAGAGCCTTGTTTTTATTGGCACTGTCCAGTTGTTACGAAAAAAAGAAAAGTTGAAATGTTCAGTTTTCTTTGTGTATTTTGTATCACCTCGAATTATGTCGGAACTGTTGATTTAACCTTCAAATGATGGAGCTAATATTTCATGTGTCATGATGCTGTAGTTTTTTTTTTTCTAGTCCACAATGTATAGTTTTGCACAAATGTAATTGAACTGATTGAATCATATGTGGACGCTCGATGGTCAAGATTCGTAAACCATAAGCTGTTTTGATTAAACTCAAACAATAAACTCAAAATGTGATCGTGCTTATTTGATCTAATTTATTGTTGCTCACTTCCTGCTGGATTCTTGACAATCTTAAATTAACAGAAAGAAAATTAGTGGAAACAATAACTCACAGTATTCTCTCTAACTGATAAGGAAGATAACTACAGGCTTGGAGGTACTAAAAGTCAGGTATACCAGGAAAGGCTCGGTGGTTAGCACTGTGCCTCACAGCAAGAAGGTCCTGAGTTCAATTCCACCATCAGGCCGGCGTCTTTCTGTGCGGAGTTTGCATGTTCTCCCCGTGTTTGCGTGGGCTCTCCCTGGGTACTCTGCCTTCCTCCCACAGTCCAAAGACATGCAATTTGTGGGGATAGGTTAATTGAAAACTCTAAATTGCCCATAGGTGTGAATGCGAGTGTGACTGGGTGTCTGTCTATGTGTGTTAGTCCTGCGACAGACTGGCAACCTGTCCAGGGTGTACCCCGCCTCTCGCCCCAAGACAGCTGCGATAGGCTCTGAAAAAGGACAAGCGGCTGAGAATGGATGGTTTGGGGTTTAGAACACATTTTGTGTAATTGTAACAATATGTATTTTATGACCCGGTTACATTAACTTGTAGTATTTATTATGTATTTTATTTGAAATACATAAGGTTAAATTACAAGGTTACATTAAGGGAAAGGGGTTTACTTTACTTGGTTAGAGCTGACTTCCTCCTACCCATTGGATAGCGCAACGAGCCATGTGACCAAACCCGGAAGTAAAAGATCGTCATTCCGCGGTGGGACATATATTAGAAACACTTCGTTCTAGTTGTTATATTTAATTTGTATCAGAAACGGAAGTATGAGCCACAACTGTACAAGGAGGCTTCAAACTGCTACAAGAGAAAAACTCAGAAAATTTAACTCTCTGCGTGGTGAGCTTAAATTTCAATGATCTGACTCAATGTGCCTTGAAGTTTAGTCAAAGTAGCTATGAATGTACTTTTTTTTTTAAATTTACCTGCAGGTAGAGAGGTGCGGCCTGGTGAGTTTTGGGATGTAGTGGTTGTGACTGCTGTGGACGGGAGTCAGAGAAAAGCGTATGAGCTGCAAATCAGCGAGAAAGTTGACAGAAAAGAGCTTCCTGTTGGAGTTCACTACAAAGTCTTCTCAGATCCTCCTGGACCGAAAGTAGGTAGGCTAGAACTACGTTCACTAGGATGCAAGGGCCCTCTTATTACTATGTGCAGCTTTAGATATTATTATTATTATTATTATTATTTCTTGTCTTTTCAAGGGAATGGGGGCTCCACTCTGTACGCACTGCAGCAGTTAAATGACATCTATGGAAAGTCTCTGGGCAGACTGAGAGTAATCCTGATTCATGCAGGTATTTCTTATTTTTCCCACTTAAATGTGAAAAATGATCTTCATCTTCTTCTTTGTCTTCCTTTGGCTTCTCACTGTAAATTCTCAGTAGAGTTCTGCTTGTTTACTCCAGTATGAGTGTCTGTCACTGTAAGCATATTTCACTTATACAAAACTAATCTAAAACACAGGATGGCAATGTTACCAAGCCACCTAAAAATATCTATTATTAATTTCCACCCATATTCATGACTACATGAGTTTAAAGTTAGGGCCTTCACATAAAAGTGTTTGCTATTATTATTTCACTGTAAATTACAGTAATACTCGCATATTTTATAAAATTCACCATATTTTATTTAATTGATTCTCACCTTTAATCTCCTCCGTCTTCCAGGGGGGTTCAGTCAGCGTTTGCCCAGTGCCAGCGCTCTGGGAAAGATCTTCATGGCTGTGCCTTTGGGCGACCCCATCTTTCAAATGCTGGAGCTCAAACTAGCCATGTATGTGGATTTCCCATCACAAATGAAGCCTGGTGTTTTAGTGACCTGTGCAGATGATATAGAGCTCTACAGTATAGCAGAGGGGGAGAGTGTTAAGTTTAATAAACCTGGCTTTACAGCTTTAGCCCACCCCTCCTCGCTCTCAGTGGGAACTACCCACGGCGTTTTTGTGTTGGATCCATGTGAAAAATCTTCGCACTCAGAAATGGAGAATGCTCCCTGCCTGCACTTCCTGCACAAGCCAAGCATTGATAAGATGCGAGAAAGTGGAGCTGTGTGTAAGCAGCAGAGTGGATTTTTTACTGATTCTGAATTTGTCTACACAGACAGTACCTATTATGTGGACTTTGATACTTCAAAGTCTCTTCTTAATGTGCTGACAGAGTTGGGGCCATTGAGCTGTGAGATAGATGCATATGGGGACTTTCTTCAAGCACTGGGCCCTAAAACCACAATTGAATACACCAACAACACTGCTAATGTCACCAAAGAGGACGGCAGTCTGGTGGAAATCCGCCAGAAGATCTTCCACCTTCTCAAAGGGACTCCTCTGAATGTCATTCTTCTCAACAACTCCAAGTTTTATCACATTGGAACCACCTCAGAATACCTCTTCCACCTCACTGAGCATACAGCTCTGAAGGACGAGCTGGGTCTCCTGTCGTCCGCCTTCAGTGTGCCCATGAATGAAAACACCGAGGGCTCCTCTGGCTGCTGCATTATGTACAGTGTCCTCAATCTGAGTTGCTCTGTGGGTGCTGGTTCAGTAGTGGAGTACTCCAGACTGGGAGCAGGAGTGTCTGTGGGTAAAGGCTCCATCATTAGCGGCTGCTGGGTCAGTCCAGGCCTATCGGTGCCTGACGAAGCCTTCATGCACTCCCTTTGTGTGAACGACCACAATCAAACCAGGTTTGTTACTGTCTTCTTTGGGATTAATGACAATCTCAAGTACACTGTGGACACTCCTGCATATATGGAAGAGCTCAAGTTTTTTGGGTTCACCCTGGAAAGGTGTCTGTCCATTTGGGGGATGGAGAAGGAAGTCCTGAGGTTCTCTGGTGATGCATCCAGCTGTAATTTGTGGAACGCTTGTTTGTTTCCAGTTTGTTTTGACCAGCAAAGCTCTTTCTTAACGTCGCTCAACATGCTGCAGGCCATCCAGAGTGGATCTACAAGCCCCCTACCCAAAGACACAAAGCTAATGTCGATGCAGGAGTGTTTACAATCTAAGAACCTGGAGGAGATGTTGAAGCTCAGGAAGGGATTACATGATGACATCATAAAGGGGAGATTGAGCAGCTAAAGTGACAATGTTTATGCATATTTAGTTCATATGTAAAGTTGTTCTTTTTTAATGTATGAGTTTGGATGATGATTCAATGGTTAACTGTCTTTTTTTTTCTTGTCTTTTTTTTTTTTGCAATATAAGCTTTTTACAAACATTTGGATTTTTTTTCATCCAGTTTAATTTGGTAAAACCTTATGTCTAATATTTCCTTTTATTTTGCTGTTGATTTCTTTTTCTTTCCCTATCTGGACAATACCAATATCGCTTGATTCCTTTACCCCTTGAGAGCCTACCAGGAACGATCCTTGAAGCTTGAACTGTCATATTTCAGGCCTGCCTATAGAACACAATAACTGTGTTTGCATCAGAAGTTCATGAAGGTCATCTCTACCCATGCATCTACCCTTGGAAAAGGACAGAATGTCTTCTAATGGTCGTCAAACCACGTCTTTATTGATATACACCCAGGTGTCAAAAGTGTTCTTTTAAAGGTACTGGGGAGGTTGTCTTTGTGAGGAAAAGGGTTAGAAGGGCTCGATCAGGACAATAAAACCAAGAGCAAACTTCAGCCTTTTGTAAAACTTGTTTAAAATGAGCAAAATGTTTAATAAAGGACAAAAACAAACCTGAAAGAATTGTGTTGTTTTTTCTCTCAGCTCAGAGCTGTCTGATTATTCTGTTCTGACGTCTGGCATCAAAAAGAGGATTTTCACCCAGAGAGCTGTAATTCACTGGATAGTTTCTCATTTTCAGACCATCTGTAAATCACAGTGTAACTGCTCTTTCTGACCATTCCACCTTCCAATACATAAATCACCTTTATTCCAAATTTACATGCTCAGTTTGAACTTCTTCACCATGTCTTCGTGGCTAAATGCATTGAGTTGCTGCCAAGTTTTTGCTTTAGATGTTTGTATTAATGAGCAGTTGATCTGGCAGTTGTGGGGTGGCTGTAGCTCAGGTGGTAGAACGGGTCACCACCTCACTGGAAGGTCGGTGGATGAATCCCAGGCTCCTCCAGTCTACATGTATCCTTGGGCAAGATACTAACCCCATGTTTGAATACTGGTGATGGTCAGAGGGCCCGGTGGCGCCAGTGTCCGGCAGTCTCGCCTCTGTCAGTGCGCCCCAGGGCAGCTGTGGCTACAATGTAGCTTGCCATCACCAGTGTGTGAATGAGTGAATGTAGTGTAAAGCGCTTTGGGGTCCTTAGGGACTAAGTAAAAGTGCTATACAAATGCAGGCCATTTACCATCTAATATAGTGGCCGGTTAGTGTATGTTTTTACACTAAAGTGGGCAAAAAAAATTATAGTCCACCTTAATATTAAATGGTTATAATACTTTTGTATATTTTTTATTAAGTTTATTGTTTTTATTGTAGACCCATAATAGTAATTTCAATATATATTTTTTTAGTACTTTTCAGTGTTTTTCTGTTTTAAGTGTGAAATCTACATACTTATATCGTCATTGGAGATGTTAGATTTTTTTTTCTCTCTTTGTTTAATTTGAGCTTTTTTCACAGACTGCAGAGCCCAGCAGCACTGCTTCTATTTACCTCAGTTTTTCCTCCATCAGTGAAGAGGAGCTACAGAAATATTGACAAAAATAATGTAAAACTTTTAAACCAGTCATCATGTTGAGATTCGTGAGGGGCCGGGAGCTGTGCGGGTCAAAGGGACAGTGGGGTACTGTAGGACACCAATCACCTGCTTTGTTTTATCCTGTAAATATATATACAGAGTGGGGAGAGAGATCAGTTGTCATAGTTGTTAGGCATTCCACTCAGTAGTGTTTATTTTTAGCTCATGGCTATGATCCCCTTTGATCTGGACCTGTGCAATTGTCGCAGAGGGAGAGATTGTGTTCCCGTCTTTACTCCAGTTCGCCAAACTATACAGCACAGATAAAACGAGAAGGACCCCCTCAATGGGAAATTACAAATCAAGACCGTCTCAGACATGTACAGGTAATGACTTTTTGTTTTCCACATGTCTACACATGACTGATAATAAGGTTTGCATTTGAAGGAGGGACGCCCAAGAGGATAGGTTACACTTAGACACTGAAGCTGCAAAAGGTTATGTACTGGTGTATACTAGGTAGACTTGAATATATGCCCAGATAATTAGAAATGTAAGATAAATGATTCAATTGTTATTAATGTTCCACCTTCATGATGGTGTTATAAAGATGAATGGAAGAAGAAAGTTGGCGAGTCATACTCTGTGATCAATGAGAAGTTGGAAGACGACTTCCAGCTGAAAGACAGCGAGCTGGTGGATCTTAAGCTCGCTTTCAGGTGACAAACATTTTATATTTCTGTGAGCGATCCAAGCCGTATGAGTCACTATACGAACTACATTTAAGCGGATCTGCACCGTTTCTCTGTTGGAATTCTGCCTGGTTTGAATAATTCTCTGTCAGTGGTTTTATATTGTTCACAAGCAGGTGATGTTGAATTTTCTGTGGCTCAGCTCTGATGAAGCTTTTCAGAAGGTGAATGTGAGCTACCGAACAGAGAAGGGGCTGTCGCTGCTGCATCTCTGCTGCGTGTGTGGAGGTATGCATGACTACTAGAGTCTATTAATAACTCCTCAACAAAATGTGACAGTGGAGGGAAGGATTGCTGTAGCCTGACGGACATTATTGTTTGTGGTGTAAGCAGCACAGAACTAAACAGAATTGAAATGAACGTACAGCGCTGTGAAAAAGTATTTGCCCCCTTGCTGATTTCTTAGTGTTTTTGCATACTTGTCACACAAGTTTCAGATTCAATTCAATTCAGTTTTTTTTATATTGCACCAAAGAGTCGCCTCAAGTCACTTTATGCTGTAAGGTATACTTGGCTACAGTGAGATGGGAAATCTTTTTAACATGGCGAACACTCCAACAGAACCAGGCTCAGGGAGGGGTAGATATCTGCCATGACTGGTTGGGAGCGATCGCCAAACAAAAATAAATATTAGACAAAGATTACTTGAGTAAATAAAAAGTACAATTTTGAAATGATGTTTCCATTTATAAAGTGAAAAAAGAAGCCACCCAAACCTACCTTGCGCTACAAGAAAAAGTAACAGGTCCTAAGTCTAGTAACTGTTTTTTCCACCCCGGCCAGCAAGAACTGCAATCAGGTGTTTGTTATAACTGCCGTTGAGTCTTTTACAACAATCTGGAGGAATTTTGGCCCATTCTTCTTTTCCAGAATTGTTTTAATTCAGTCACACTGGAGGGTTTAAGCATGAACAGCCTGTTTGAGGTCATGCCAAAGCATCTCAATCTGATTTAAGTCCAGCCTAGCTTTGACTAGACTGCTTCAAGACCTTTCAGAGGTGGGTTTGCTGGTATGTTTCAGATCATTAATTTAGGTGCACTTGACCTTCAGGGCTGGATATTCTCCTTTGGGATTTTCTGGTTGAGCAGCATTCGTGGTTCCATCAATTACAATAAGCTGTCCAGATCCTGAAGCAGGAAAACAACCCCAGACTATAACACTACCACCACCATGCTTGACAGTTGGTATGATGTTCTCGTTATGAAATGCTGTGTTAGTTTTACAGCACATGCTTTTGTCCAGTCAGTCCGCAGAACATTTTCCCAAAAATGTTTGGGTATGACTTTTTGTTTCCATTTGGTCAGCAGTGGTTTTCTCCATGGAACTTTCCCATGGATGGCATTTTTGTCCAGTCTCTTGTTGTTGAATATTCTTCATTTAATGATAATGGCTCTCGCTGTGGTTTGCTGGAGTCCTAAAGCCTTAGAAATGACTTTAACCCTAACCCTAATCATATACTGTGCTGCTTTTTCACAGCTTTGTCAAACAGGTTCTATTTAAATGATTTCCTGATTCAACAGGTCTGGCAGTAATCCGGTCTGGGTGTGGCTAGTAAAATTGTATTTGAATTTGTATTTACTTGAGTTATCTGTGTCTAATATTAAAATTAGTTTTATGATCTGAAACATTTCAGTGTGATAAATATGCAGAAAGCTAAGAAATGGAGATGGGGTCAAATACTTTATCACACCACTGTACATTAAGGTTAAATATAAACGTTAAATACAGAAATACAACTGAAGACTAGAACTGTGGTTTCTCTAGTTTTACATTCCAGTCCACCCTGTTATTTTATTTGCAGTAAATATAATGTTCTGTTGAGTTGAGTTATTTCTCTGGTGCATAATGTGACATATTTGTGTCCAGGGAACAAGGCCCATATACGCACCCTGATACTCAAAGGCCTGCGTCCTTCAAGACTGACCAGGAATGGATTCACTGCTCTCCACTTGGCTGCTTACAAGGTGCAGAGAAGTAAAGGGCAGTAATGTAAATTTCAAGGTCTTGCTTATGTTATACTGTATGTCATCTGATTGAGAGCTTTCTAAATTTTTACCACATGGTGGAGTGCAAGTACACACAAAGGTACTATGGACATAGCTTCATGTTTTAATTTCTTAATTGTGATAATGTTGCAGATTAAAAATGACATGCTCTTATATTTAGCCCTGCAGGATCTGTGGAAATGCAGTATTACTGTTTTATTTACATGCTGCAGGATAATGCTGAGCTGGTGACAGCGCTTCTCCATGGTGGGTCAGATGTGCAGCAGTTGGGATATGGTGCTCTCACAGCCCTTCATGTTGCCACACTGGCTGGGCATCATGAGGTGAGGGGAAATTATCAGCCGTTATGGATTGTGTTGATTTTGTATATAATGACCTGACCTGTATTTTTTATTTCCACCTCCAGGCTGCAGACATACTTCTACAGCATGGAGCCTACGTTAACGTTCAGGATGCTGTCTTTTTTACCCCACTGCACATTGCTTCCTACAGTGACCATGAGCAGGTAAACTCCTCATGTTAAACTTTATGTAGGGACAACATATTTGTAAACACCTGTATTTGTACTCTGTGCTTCTTCTGGTCCTCTCCTGTTTTGTAGGTGACAAAGCTGCTGCTGAAGTTTGGGGCAGATGTGAATGCAAGCGGTGAGGTGGGTGATCGCCCACTGCATCTGGCTGCGGCCAAGGGCTTTCTTGGCATTGTCAAACTGCTGATGAGTGAGGGAAGCAAAACTAACGGTGAGATCCGAGACCTAGAGAGGGCTCTGGTTAAAATTCACTTGGGTTGATGGTCTGTAAAAGAAACTTGATGGTTGATATATTGTTATAAAAGCATTTAAGCTTTTTTGGTTTTTCAAAAGCCACAGAGAAGCTACTTGAATTCATTCGTATTCTTCCCACCAGTAAATGCCCAAGACAATGAAGATCACGTCCCCCTCCACTTCTGTGCTCGTTTTGGTCACCATGAAGTTGTCCGCTTTCTTCTGCAGGGCAGCTTTGATGTACAACCTCACTCTGTGAACATCTACGGGGATACGCCATTACACTTGTAAATCATCTGCAGTGTTAGAGGTCTTCTCTGAGTTTTTGGTGCATGACATGAATTGCAATGAATGCTATGTTTCGTCAGGGCTTGCTACAATGGCAAATTCACAGCCGTGAAGGAGTTATTACAGTACTCTGGTACAGACAGTCTTTCAAAGGAGAATATATTCAGCGAAACAGCACTTCACAGGTATTTTTTTAGCTTAATTTATAGTGTGCAAAAACCACATTTCACAGTTAACTTACTGCTCTGAGATGATGTTAAATTCATTTGTCATGTCACAGTGCATGCACCTATGGGAAAGATCTAGAGATGGTCAAATTCTTGTTGAGCCAAAATGCGACGAGCATCAACTATCAGGGCAGAGATGGACACACAGGTGACGCCTCAGTTTACTAATCGATTTATTCATTTCTTATAGTGCAGTGAGTTTCATTGTTATCTGTGTGTTCTGTTGTGTTGTTCAGCTCTGCACAGTGCCTGTTTCCATGGCCATATCCGCCTGGTACAGTTCTTGTTGGACAGTGGCGCAGACATGAACCTTGTTGCCTGCGACCCCAGCAGGTCCAGTGGGGAGAAAGACGAACAGACATGCCTCATGTGGGCTTATGAAAAAGGTCTGCTTAGACTAGTATGAGTTTGGCAAGCTCGGAAAGCTGAAATAAACATTACTGCTCACTTACTATTTTTTCCAGGTCACGATGCCATAGTCACCTTATTAAAACACTACAAACGTCCAGATGACTCTCCTTGCAATGAGTACTCTCAGCCAGGAGGGGGTTAGTCACCGCTCGTAATATATTATCTGGATTTAAATCCCCACATAATCTCCTGTTAATGTGTCTGAATATGCATCTCTTCCAGATGGCTCCTATGTGTCTGTTCCGTCTCCTCTAGGAAAGATCAAAAGCATGACTAAAGGTACTGAGGTGGAGTGAAGCACAGCTGATTTCCAACATCACTGACAGCTCACGAGGCAGTGCACACCATGTCTGTTGCCAAAGGAAGGGGTTTAACTGCTGATAGTAACACTTGGTGTCTTTTGCTGTGAAATTGGGGGTGGGGTAAACTACAGATGCGTTTCCAGCATAATACATTGATACCAATTTGATAGAACACATCTTGAAACCCTGTAGATATTAAATTTTAAAGTCCCTTAATTTCAGGGAATGATATAAGCATTTAAAGTTGACAAATGTTGTACTCAAGCCAAAATTAATTGATTTAAATGTATTTTAATTGCTATATAGTATGTACCATCTATCCTGTGACCCTTATAAGAATGTTATGCAATTTAAACCTTTGCCATGCTTTTAAAATAAAACACCAAAATAAAAAAAAAAACTGTTACGTGTGACTGAACATGCCTTGTGGGGTTAATGTTTATTTGAATTTTCTTTTCAGAGAAAGCAGAAGTTCTTGTGCTCAGGGCCAGTCTTCCATCTCACTTCCACCTACAGCTGTCTGAGCTGGAGTTTAATGAAATTATTGGATCGGGTGAGTCCATTTCCTGCTGTTTTTTCCCCACCTCCATCTAACGTGCTTACAGATCTGATATTATTATGTGTGTCCCACACAGGCTCCTTCGGAAGAGTCTACAAGGGGAAATGTAGAAATAAAATTGTCGCCATAAAGCGGTATTTATTAACACAGCTGACACGTTAGCATTCTTTTCTTACAAGGTGCAAAGAACTGATTGGCTCTTCAATCTTTAATGTCTTCTGTAGCTATCGAGCCAACACGTTCTGTTCAAAGTCAGATGTAGATATGTTCTGCAGAGAGGTTTCCATCCTCTGTTGCCTCAATCATCCCTGTATCATCCAGTTTGTGGGAGCATGTCTGGACGACCCCAGTCAGTTTGCCATCGTTACCCAATATGTGTCTGGAGGCTCATTGTTCTCCCTGCTGCATGAGCAGAAGAGGTGAGGAAGATTTTGTGAGTTATTCTGGGAATTATCATGTCTTCCGATTTATCTGAACCCTTAACCATACACTTCTACTTTACAAACTCTAACTTGGATAGCATCTACCATAATTTGACTCTGAACATTTTCACTAAGTAAATAGATTTGTGCCAGAACAAAATGAATATATAAAATATACACACACAAACCTAAACAATTCTGTCAGAGCACTCCCCTTCTTCGTGTTTGCCTTCTTATGGTGTCATCTTTACCATCACATGCAAATTTAGCATTAAAGATGTAATATATACATTCTACTATCTATTTCTAGTAATCTACTTCCAAAAGGAATCCTAAATAAGTTAATAGAACTTTGGTGCAGTGAAGTATTTAATAATCAGGGTATACATCCTTATAAATAGGATATAAAAAGAGGTCAGACTCGGTGCTTTTGTGTGTGTGCACAGCGCAGTTGACTATTTCCGGTCTCATTATCATCCTTGGAAGTGTCCCCTCACCAATCTCTTCCCCTCAGCCTGGATCATCATTGATCCAGATGAAGTGTTCTACTAACTGTGTGGCCAGGTGATGTCTTTATAGATTGTCCTATTGATCTGTGTAAAGAGCTGTGCGTGATTGGCAGGGGTCATTGATCTAGTACTAAGTGGTCGCTGCTTTAATGATGTGTCAATGGACAGGCTTATCGACCTGCAGTCCAAGCTCATCATTGCCATTGATGTGGCCAAGGGCATGGAGTACCTGCACAACCTCACACAGCCTATTATCCACAGGGACCTCAACAGGTAGGTGCCACAGTGAAAACATATGCTGGAATGGGACTGGCAAATAACTGTTGTCATTCCAAATAATACATGTCTTCCTTCCAGTCACAATATTCTGCTATATGAGGATGGACACGCAGTGGTGGCTGATTTTGGAGGTAAGGCCCTAGATACTCTATGTTTTCTATATTCTTTTCTATTTGTCCAACTAAAATGTTAGAAATGTTATCAGCAACAAATAAAATCACTTCCAGTGACGTGATAAATGTACGTGATGTAAGAAATTTTTCTACCTCATGGCCTTTCTGCCAGAAAGCTTCATTTTGTGGTTTTCAGTTGCTAAAAGAACATGAGGAGAACTGGATGGGGTTGTAAAATAGCACTGACCCATCAGCAGGACCGGTAGCTACTCCTTTGTGCAAGAAGGAACAGGAAGAGCGCTGCCAGAGCTCTGCAAACATGACCTCCAGTAGTCTGCTCTTGCATATTTCTGAAGCGAATAGGAGCCATTGGCGGACCTGCGAGTTGAGTTGTTTTCTGGAAAATGCTAGGCAAAGTACATGGTGATGGGGTTCAGCACAAATCCCACTAAAGGAAGTTGGGATGGAGTCGATGTCCAACAGTTTGTTAAGAAACATGCATATGAGCAACCTGTAGGGCACCTCTTGTTTATCTTCACACAAAGATGATACTGGTCCTACTGCTGGGTTAATGGGCTCCTGGTGTTGCCTCCATACTTTAAGTCATCCATCCATTCGCAGCCGCGTGTCCTTTTCAGGGTTGCGGGGGGCGCTGGACCAGCTGTCTTGGAGCGAGAGGCGGGGTACACACTGGACAGGTTGCCAGTCTGTTGCAGGGCTAACACACATAGACAGACAACCATTCGCACTCCCACATTCACTTTGCCTGGCCTATGGGCAATTTACAGTTTCCAAATAACGTAGCCGAAGCTGGAGTACCCAGAGAGAACCCAAGGGACAACATGCAAACTCCACACAGAAAGAGCCCGGCCTGATGGTGGAATTGAACTCAGGACCTTCTTGCTGTGAGGCAACAGTGCTAACCACCATGCCACCATGCTGCCCTACTCTAAGTCAATCCTTGAGGAAAAAAAAGAAATGAAGGGATAGCTCTCATTTAAATCAAAATCAAATTATAAAAAAATATAATTTGTAAAAATAAATAAAAATAAAGTCCCACAAACAATAAAAGATTTGGTTCCAGGTTGCTCAAGTGCTGACACTTTATGTAGTTTATGCAGTACTTTTCATTTTTCACCCTGTAAATTGTGTCATGCTATAAATGTCGTTCCCTCTCTCTGCAGAATCCAGATTTCTACAGTCGGTTGAAGAGGACAACATGACCAAGCAGCCAGGGGTCAGTGCTGTTTGCTCTTTTACATTTACTTGATGACAGGCACAAATTCTCATGGAATGAGTTTTCTCCCCTCTTTAGCCAAATAACTCTGACACCATCTGCAGCATCCGCGAAAGATTGAGTGACTTTCAAAATTTAAAAATGAAAAGTGTATGCGGTTGTTTTGTTGGACTTTAAGCGAGTGCTTTCTCTGGCACCTGCCATCAATTATCTGCCAGCTAAAAAAGAAAAGTGCCTTCATGCAGAATTTGTATGAATGTGCTGACTCAATACTACACAGTGCTTGGCCTGCAGTTTGGTGTTAAGTGTGTTTCATCTCCAGGGAGCTGCCTGTTATGGTGATCTACTTGCCCTTGCTGGGACGTAGCATTTATGTTTTTAATTGGGCCTGATTTTGTTTGCATATGTGTGTGCTGCCATTAAAGTAGATACAATTTTAAAAATCCATGTCCGTCCTCACCTCTTAAACTTTCAACTACCTTTATCTTTACATGTGTTTTGGTAGAACCTGCGCTGGATGGCTCCTGAGGTGTTCACCCAGTGTACTCGCTACTCCGTGAAGGCAGACATGTTCAGCTACGCCCTCTGTCTGTGGGAGCTGCTGACAGGAGAAATTCCCTTCGCTCACTTGAAACCTGGTGAAGTTAAATTAGTGCAAAATTAGTACCTGATTCACACATTAACCAAAGACTGTCCACATGGTATTTTAGAGTTTTCTGATTTTTCAAGAAAGAATTCAGTAAATGCAAAGGCGTGAGCTAGATAATCACCTCAGTGCAGAAATGTCTGATAATTAGCAGTAAACAAAGCATGCATACATTCTACTTGCACTAGAACCAAATACTAAACACCACAAGAAAAGTAAAATAAATTACAACAGCATTTCCGATAACACTTTTTACAACTGATTTTTAAAATATTTGCTTTGTCCTTAGCTGCTGCAGCAGCAGACATGGCTTATCATCACATCCGGCCTCCTATTGGTTACTCCATTCCCAAACCCATCTCTGCACTTCTGATGAGGGGCTGGAACTCCTGCCCAGAGGTAAACGGCCTGATTCGACTTTTTGCTAAGCTAATTTGTGCTGAAAATTCTGAATTACTCGGATAACAACTTGTTCTTAAATTACAGTACGTCAGGATATACTCAACTATTAAGAGCTTTATTGTATTAAAATATAAAATACTATGATATCATCCATATTATATCAACCATTGCCATATAAACATAATAAGGTTCTGAGAGTCACAGGACGCTGAGTCAGCTGCTCCTTCAGTGCACAAGCAGCAGTAATGAATGAGAGAAGCTGATCCCCAGATGACAGATTATTGCATCGCTGTTCACATTTAGGAGTACTCAGGACACTGATGATTCTCCCTCTGTGTTTATAACTAGCTGACATTCTTCTCTTTTTTCCCTTCTCCGCTTCATTAATGTTATCACATGGTTGTTCATGCGGGCACATTTTTGTCTCAGTGGTACAACAACTTCCTGTTTGATAACTAGTTATCTGCTTACCTTTGTGATCCGCTTGTCCCAGTACAACGTCAGGAAAGCACTTTATTTAAGAAGAGCAGGCTGCCACAGGATCTCACATGCAGGCATCTCTCCTGGTGCCTCACCTGTGCAGTACACTGGTTCTCATGTGGTTTTTTAAACTGGGACATTCTGTACTGTATAGATTTTCAGATGAACGGCTATGTGTAATTTAAGCTTGTTGAAAGTGTTGCTTTTGATTGAGGCATAAAATCACCAGGTACATATGTAAATGTTAATGACTAAAAAAAAAATGCTGCAGTGTTTTTTGTAATTTCCTAAAGTCAATTATTAATCGATTGCTGTGAAACCTTTTGCACATAAAATGTAGGGAAAGAGTTTTTAAAAATGTTTATTGCATTTTTATATTTTTTAAGTGTTTCCTAAATATTACCCTACATGTTTATGGGTCTTGGTTTCAGTCGGTGACATGCAGACAGACTGCTCTCTCTGGATGTGATGTATAATTGAACAGCTTTGCAGGGTGGCAGTGTTTGTTCTTTTACACTGAGGCGAGAGATCTGAGGGCTGCTTTTAAAAGCACAGGTCACCTTTGCCTCATGTGTGGGTGGACTAAAATAAGTACAATATTCACGCCAGATGTGGAGAGACTACACCTGTGCATCGTTTTTGGGATGTGCCTGATGCATTTCTGAGTGTTTAGAAAAATCCCAAAATAATTATAGTTTCCTGTCTTTTTTACATTTTAGGACAGGCCTGAATTCTCTGAAGTGGTTTCCAGCCTGGAGGAATGCTTGTGTAATGTTGAGGTACATAATCTGCCACATATAATTAAATGCCATCTGCTGTGCATGGCATGAATGTTGTAATAATTACATTTTCTCTATTATGTATCACAGCTGATGTCTCCAGCTTCCAGTAACAGTAGTGGCTCCCTGTCTCCCTCCTCCTCGTCTGACTGTCTGCTCGGGAGAGGAGGACCCGGCCGGAGCCACGTGGCCGCCCTGCGCTCTCGTTTTGAACTCGAGTATGCTCTCAACACTCGCGCCTATGCTTTCTGGACCCAGAGGTAAGACAACCCGAGCGTCTCCTTAAACAGGTGGGACTTTACTGCACGGTAACAACACTCGCACTCATTTGGTCCTCTGCTGCTGGCCAAAGTCCATTGTGGTTAAAAAGAGAGAGAGTGGTTAGTGGACTTCAAAACAAAAGCATCACAAAATCAAAACTTCCTGTCAGACATTGCAAGAGTGTGCGTCACCTTAGTGAGGGAAATGCTTCCCAGCACCCTCACGGGGGGAGTAGAGTTGCCCGGGTACCAAACAGGAAACCAAGGAAAGTGGCAAATGTAATAAAACATTCCCGTCATTCTGACTGTGAAGGAAGGCCTCTATTAGAAACGTCTTTTGAGCTTGTGTACTGTTTGTGTGTGTGTGCGAGAAGAGTGAGAGCCTGGTAAAAGTCAATAAGAACCCAATAACAAGAAGTGTGCTTGATATGGTGGAGTACTTACTTTCATGACTGTCAGAAATTAGACAAGTCCCTCTTTGTGATTATTGTCCTACAAAGAACCCCTGAAACTTTCAGCCACATTTAGTTTCATGTTTCACAGATCGTAAACGTATTGTACAAAACATCAAAAATCTGACCAAAGAAGTCAAATTCCCTAATCTAAATAACCTTTTCCCATTATTATGTCTTCTTATTATGTCTTCTTATTATGATCTGGGGTTGCACATTTATACCTGTCATAAATTTTGTATACAGTACTGCTGTAGAGAAAGTGAAAGCAGGCAGCTATTGAGTCTGACATTACATATCAAGTTTCTTTGCTTGGAGTTGGCTTCATCTCATCTGTCTTTCTGCCTGTAAATGCAGCAGTATATATTCCTGGACCGAAGTATAGTTTTCCAGTTTATTAATAAACAAAAGCTGAGGCTGTTCATTTTAATTTTCAGTGAGCGGCGCAGAGCATCTGGAGGGCTTTCACTGGAGGAACTAAGAAGGAGCATGCAGTTCTCTCCCATCGATCGAAATGGTTAGTGTGCACAAGACAGAGTCAGTAACACTGTATAATTACAGAAATTACTTTTGCAAGTAGATCTCTTGAATTTCAAAACTTTTGCATTTTTGCTCGCCATCATTCTGAACTTGAATGTGACCCTATTTTTAAAGTGGCTGGTTTGGTGTACATCACTGGCCACTGCATTAGGTACACCTGTTCACGCAACGCAAACCTCTAATCAACTAAGCACATTTAGGCATGTAGACGTTTTAAAGCACTCCTATTGAAGTTCAAACCGACCATTAGAATGATGAAGAAAGGTGATTGAAGTGACTTGTTTGTTGGTGCCAGACTGGCTAATATTTTCAAAGCTGCTAATTTACTGGGATTTTCCCACACAGCCATCTCAAGGGTTTACAGAGAATGACCCCTGATCACAGTAAATATCCAGTGATCAGGGGTCAGAGGAGAATGGCGTGACTGATAGGAAGGCAACAGTAACACAGATAACCACTTATTGCAACAAAGTGCCTATAAGCCTATAACAGTAGAGAGAGTCACATCATTGGTATGAAAATCTGCCGTCAATATAGATATTAAGAAGAATAAAGACAGTTTCGATGGCAAAAAAGAAGAATTCTAGCAAGGTGTATCTAATGAAGTGGCCCATCAGACCCTGATCTGTTATATTCTTAACCACCACATAAAAAAAAATCCTTGCTGTTCTCATCCTCAGGGTATGTGTCTGATCCCATGAGCACCATGAGATTCTGTTCTTCCCTCAGCAGCAGCGGCAGCTTTGAGGAAAGTAACTGAACCCTCCCTGAGCTCCAAACTCTCTTATTATGATCTTATTAATACAGATAGTTGTGTATTTTGTGACTTTTTTTTTAATGTAATAAATACATTTTTAGAAGCTGCATATGATGGTAACTGAGATTACCTGTTATTTGGTTATAACATACATACTATGCATGACCTGTTTGTGAACTGTAACTTAGTTACACCGTTTTTTAAAAACACACTTGTAAAACAAAGTTTTCTCTTGATTCTTGATCTTGATGATAAATCAAAATTTTTTTGTCAAAAATAAAATACAGAAAACTATCCAAACTGTCTGTTTTTTATTTTTACCCTTTATATCACAAACCTTCGGTTACTGATAGATATCAAATGAAACGATTAAGCCTCACAAATCCAAGCTAGCCATTTACAAAGACAAAAGAGAAATACAAATACATGTTAAACATATCACTGGAAGTAGAGGTAGAGTTAGCAGCATTACAAACAACAACTGTGCTTACATTTGACATTTCCTAGTCACCACCAAACTAATTATCATCAGCCTAATGATGAAGATTGAGCTTCGCGTTCTTGTTGTTCGACTATATATTCTTCTAGCTACTGTGATCCAGTAATTATGTAAGTGTGCTGACTGACTGATGATGCCATTAACAGTGCTCGATTACAGATCTGTGCTAAAGCTGCACCACTTGTATCCAGTCAATGGAAATGTAAAGAGTATCTGGGGCAAGCTAAAGACGTGGGAGTCCAACATCTATGAATTATTCAACCATGTGTGAGTGTGAGCGCGCGAGTATCTGTTTTCAGGTAATAGCTGATAGCATCTGTACATGATACCTCATATCAACCAAGAGCTCTTTGTTACCAACAAAAGGAAGAGGTGCTCTCTTGTAAACATTTCATGCAGCAGTCAAAACTCATTATGTGGATTCTTGATGGTGAAAGACGCTGACGGTTTATGAGGCTGCTGTAATTTAAAAGCAGAACCCACGAGACGGTGGAGGGCTTTTGTGAAAAAATGACGAGCACGTCACATTTAGCTTTGAAGCCACATGATTGTCTGTGCATCTAGAATCTGCAACACTTTATAGGTGTCCTTGTAAAATTAAAAAGTAAAAAAGAAGCAAAGCTGCACTTTACCTCATTGTCACTATGACCGGAGCAGCTCTAATGCTCACTCTCAGCGCTGGCAGCAGTCAGTAAAGGATATGAACTGTGAGCAAACAACGTGTCATCCACTGAAAAGGCGCTCAGCCGGTCTTTACTGAGTGTGCGTTTGATGTCTTCGATCAGCTGCAGGTCGTTTCTGTCTCTGCTGACGCTCCTGTCTGGCGCTTTGCCTTCGATTTCCTCATTACGAGAGACCTCCGGACTTCCATCGCCGGACTTCGATGTTGTGAAATCAGTTGTTTCTGTAACTTCTCGACTTTGCTCGTCTGCTTTTCCCCATGTTTCATTGACATCTTCAGTTCCAAGTGGGCTTGTGGACTGATGGCCCTCTTCAGTTTGTGGCTCTTTTACACTGAAGTCATTATCGGTAGTTTTCTCATCAGTTTGGCTCTTAGAAACACTCGCACGTTTTTCAGTGGCTGAATGATCACTACCTGAAGTGCTTTCCACTTCAGTTTTAGAAAAAACCTTTTCCTCATTAATCCCTTTCTCTGCACTTTCTTGACCGTTACACTCTTGAAGAGATCCCATGCTTTCTTTGTGCTCTTCTGACCTCATCTCCTGCAAGGCTACAGACTTCTCCTCACTTTGTTCAGTTTCAGCTTTTACTATTAAGTCTTTCACCTCAGTCTTCTCCTCCACTTCCACTTCATGCTCAACGTCCCTGTAGGCTTTCACCTCATCTTGAGACACCCTCATCATCTTAAGTGGACTCTCTGATCTCGGCATCTCAGTGGATTTCATCTCTTCTTTATTTGAGCTGGACACTGCAGTGTCAGATATCTCCTCCCTCGTTTCCTCCAGAGGTTCAACAAATGTCTCGAAAAACTTTGATGACTGGTGCTTGTTGACCCAGTTACTGACCAGATCTGTGCTGTCTTCTTTTGCCAAGGCCTCTGGACTTTCTTTACCAGTTGCGACAGTATCTTTTGTATTATCAGCCTCAGTGTTTTGAGCGTGAGGTTTGAGGAGCACACTTGCTCCTTCCTCCGAGGCCTTGCTCGCATCCTCTGCATCTACTCCATTTTCCCCGTCGGCAGCAGAGAGATCACCACCAACTACATTTTCATCAGTCTGTGGGCATATGTCAGCCATAACATCTAAGTCAACAGCAAAGGGTGATTGTTCCTGATTCCCTGAAGAGACGACTGTGACCTCATCCATGTTTTCCTCAGTGCTGCTCTCCTGTTTTATCAAATCTGGCTCTTTGTTTTCATTATCACAGTCAGATTTGTTACCATTTTGATCTTGTTCTGCTTCCTCGCCGTCTTTTCTGTCACCTAACTTAGGCTCCTCTTTCATTTCTGTATCAGCTGTCTCAGGCTTTGAGTTGCTTGGAGTTGATTCATCATTTTTTTCCACCCTCTTGTCACCCTCTTCCTTAGCATCACCTTCTATCTCATCAGCCCCGGGAGCCTGATCAACCTCGTCAGCCTCTTGTTTTTTTGCACTTTCTTCAGACTCCACTGCGACTTCTTTAATGTCTGCGCTCTCACCGTCAGCTGGCTCATCTTTTTTGCTGTCTTCATCACCCTCTTCTTTGGTTTTCAAGTCATTTTTGTCTTTTAATTGAGACTCTCCCTCGTCTTCATGATTATTGCTCCCGGCTTCTGTAGAGATCTCCCCATTTTCAGCATTAACTTCTCCTTTTTCACTGGTGTTACTGGCTTTTCCAGAATCTTGTTCAACATTCTCAGCCTCTGGCACCTCATCAGCTGATTTAGTCCCATCTTCTACTTCATTTGCACCAACATCTGCACTTTTCTCAGCTTCTTCTGTGGTACCAGATATTTCTTCTCCTTCTTCAACAGACTTTTCACTTATGTCCTTTTCACTTATGTCCTTTTCCTTGTCATTCTCTTCAACATCTTTGCTCTCTTTATCTTCACTTTTCTCAGCTTTGTTTTCATTCTGATTTTCTGATTTTTCTGCTTCATCATCATTTTCTTGAACAGCTGATTTAGTCTCATTTTCATTGTCGCCCTCACTTTTATCACCTTCCATTACTTCAGATTCTTCCAGTTTGTTCTCAACACATTCTCCATTCGCATCATTTTCTGTCTTTTCTGGCTCTTCAACTTTCTCGTCATCTGCGACTTTATCCTCTTTGCTCAAAATTTTCAAGGCTTCTTCTTCATCTTCCTTTGTTTCAATGGCACTTTCTGCGTTTTCCTGTTTGTCTGTCCCTTCATCCTCCTTACTTTCCTCATTACCCTCTTCATCATTTTTAACCTTTTCATCATCGTCTCTTTTCTCAGGATTTTCATCTTCTTCTACTTTATCAGAGGTTACATGAGTTTGGTTGTCCTCCTCTTCTTTTTCACCCTCCACAGTTTTCTCTTTGTCTTCTTTTTCATCTGTTTCCTCAGATGCTCCAATCCCCTCCTCACCCAGCTCGCACTGTTCTTCATGACTGTCATCCTCTAATATTTGTTCTTCTTTAATGTCATCTTTACTGCTTTCTTCTTTTGCATTTTCCTCACTTGTATCTGCTATTTTTTCAACTGTGGTTTCTCCACTCCCACTTGGCGAGCTGCTTGAGTTCTCTGCAGTGACTTCAGTTTCCGACCCTCTGTCCTCGCTGCCTGCCTGCTCCCCCTTTTCTGCGTCACTTACAGGTGCCTCTTCATAGCTGAGGGCCTCTTGCTCCTTTGAGGACTCTGCTTTTATCTCTATTGTTTCTCTCGCTGTCACTGCCTCTGCATTATCAGGCGCTGCTGTCTCATCAGTCTTTTTATCCAGCTCTGATACTGATGACTCATCCTCCTCACTGCTTTTTGCCCCTTGCCCGGTCTCGTCACGCTGAACGTCAGTCTCCTCAGCGGTTTTCTCCTCCTCTTTTTCATCTTTCTCTGCAGCCTCAGTATCAGTCGTTTCAGCTGGAGTTTCTTCAAGAGGCTCAGTTGTCTTGTCATCTTGTGTCACATTTTCTTCTTTTGAAGGATGCAAAGCTTCACCCGTTTCCTCTGGTTTATCCTCCTCTTCTGTGGCTTTGTCTTCTGCAGCCTTGTCATCTTCCTCAACCTTCTCAGTAATGTCCCTGTTCTCCTGAGGCTCCTGCTCATCATCACCACTCTGTTCTTTGGTTTTGGGTAAATCTTCGTGCATCTGTGCCACTGACACTTCACCAGTATCACTTTCTTCACATTCTGTGTCTTCTGCAATGGTCTGCTGTTGTTCTGTAAGTGTGACAAGCTTGTCTGGAGCTGCATCTGCAAAATATAAAATGGACTTTTAAAATACAAGAATTGTCTTTGTGCAATCTATGAATTACTTCTAATAAAAATCTGATACCTTTGTTGTCCTGTTGAGGGCCTTTATGTGTGGACTCCTCCTCCTCCTCAGTGCTGGTATCACTCAGTTCAGGCTCAGAGCTGCACTGGGACTCCTTCAGTATGACTTCTGCCAGTTTTTCTTGCACAGATTTGGCTTAAAAAAAAAAAAAGGACAGTACACTTGTGATCATCCTTCTCTGGGACATGTTAAAGCTTCAAAATTAACTTACCTTTAATAACAACAATAATAAACACCAATGCAGATTTATTTATCTCCTTAAGCAAAAAGAGTCCCAAGTGCATTGCAGCAATGGCACTGGACAAAGAGCCCACTCCTGCTTCAAAGAGGGTCAAGGAGCAAATAAGAAGTGGGGAATCAGTCAAGTTTTGCACTGAAGCATTGTGTCCAGTATTTTAAATGACAAAGGCATTTAATGTATTTGAGTAGGAGAGAAATATCTCTTTAATCCCTCCAGGTGAAAACACAAAAACAGCGCGACGTGAGGGATTCCCCATTCTGCTTGTTCTGCTGTAAACCATATGGAAAAGAAGAAAGAGGAGAAAAGGAAAAACAAAGCAAAATCTACTTTTCTTTGTCATCCAAAAGCAGATTTCTGATGATAAAAGCAAATGAATGAATATGCAGCAGCTCTTCACAGACGCATATTTTGAGCTTTTTGATATTCTCTACAGTATGCAAATATTGGTATTTTTTCTTCACGGCTGCTTACTTCTTCTTCGCTGATTGCAATTTCACCCCTGGTGTCGGTTGCCTTTGTTTACTTAACTATATATTTACACATTATTTTTAGAAACCCAAACCAAGACTTAAGACAGAAAAAATATATAAAAAATATGGAAAAAAGTTTTAAAAAAATTAAACTGATCTTTGGCAATAAATGTGGATCAGATAGCCATCATTGCAATGGCACGCATGTATTTTTCCACTATTAAAGTTTTTATTTTAATCACTACAACCTGACAACATTGTAGCGGTATAACATTCAGCTATTCTGCTCCGTTCTATATTACATTGTATGTAAAACGTGCTTCTGACTAAGTCAGACTCTAATAAGGTGGTCTTGACTGTAGTCCTGCTTGTGTTAATATTTGTTGTTTTTTTACTCACCTCTCTCCTGTTCCTCCTCCTGTTTGCCCTCCTCTGCCGTCCTCTCAGCATCTTTGTCATCACTCTGTCTAGTCTCACTTCCTGAGGGGACGCTGGTGTCAGATATTTCTATCTCTGTGCTGTCTCCAACACTGTCCATGTGCGAGTCTTTGGCTGCAGAAGACTCAGCTTCTGTGGCAACATCTTCTTCTGGATTTGGTTCATCTTTTTCCTCTGGCTGAGCGATGGTTTTCTCCTGACTGTCCTCTTTTTGTTGCTCTGACTTCTCGTCCTCGTTGATGTCTCTTGTGGCTTCAGCATCACTCTCCTCATGCTCGCTACCTGAAGAGCTGGAGCCTGAATGAGATCTCATGTCTGCCAGAAAGTTTCACATGAACATCAATAAATACTCTACAAGTAGGAAAATGCACATTTAAACATTTCACAAGATGGTTTTGTTGTTCTGTAATTAAGGTACTTTGTTTCTTTTGTTGTTCAATTAAAAAAAAGTTTTTAAATATTTAAACATTATACTGGGATATCTGCTTTATGTGTACAACTAAGACGCTTCACCCACCATCCCTGTCATCATTTTCAGTCTCAGAGGCGTCCTTCTCTTTAACCTGTCTATCCGTTTCACTGGATGGATATGGGGATTTCTCTTCTTTTGTCTCCTCCACAGGTCCTTCATCATCTGCTTCAAAGTCTTCTTCATAATCTGAAGTAGAGAAACACAAACTTTGGTATGCGCGACACGAATATCTTTTGAGTTTTTGCTTCAATGCACCAGTTTTTGTACCATCTCTGCCTTTTTCCTCATCGCGCGCTGTTTCTTTCTTGACTGGAGTCTCCATGCTCTGCGGCTCACTGGTTTCACCCTCCAAGTGGGAGCCAGCATCCTCCCCAGTCTTCTCCGTCTCCATCTCACCTTCATCTTTTGGGCTGTTGACTGATTCCTCTCTTCTTGTATCCTCCTTGATCGTCTTTGGTGGAGGAGTGGGCTTTTTGTCCAGTCCCATTGCTATGATGCATCTGAACAATGAGCAAGAGGTCTTTTTAAAAAGTAATTTTGTTGCTCCTGCTTAAATAATTTGATCAATAAACTACCCAGACAATGAGTGGGGTACATTCAAATCATCACACTGAACACAGATGATCGGTGGTGCTCACAAAGTAATCTGCGTGTATTGTAGTTCATTTATAGTCTACTTTAAAGTCATCAATTTGCAGGGATGATCTTGATGAACAAATTGTGTATCACAAAGTTTCTTTCTACAGAGCTTATTTTGTGGATTTATCCAAAATCCCACTGACTTTTCTTTCCGCGATAACCAAGGTGGGGCTAACTTCTTGTTGGCCTATAAAAAGAGGTCATCCGTGGGACACATAGCCACTGTGGACTGCTTAAATATAGAGCTACAAATAGTTTAATGTGTAATAAAATTTGAAAATGGGGGGAAAACAGTTTATATGGTCGAAAAATGCCAATTAATTTTGCTGCCAGCCATATAAAGCTCAAACACTGGCCTCTTAGACGCCATTTGTTCATGTACCAAATACACACATCATGGTTTGGTTTCCATGAGACTGTAATGTTTGTTCTACTTACTTTTGACCAAAACCAGGCTCTCTGCATTCTCCACATGCAGTCTATATGCTTAACTAAAGCGGCTGACAGAAGCTTATTATTTATTTACGAGTGAAAATGTCTATGTTGTTTTATATTCAACCTTTTACAGTTAGGGCTCATCTTTAAAGCTACTGTAGAGATCTTACTTGTAACACGGAGAGGCCCCGTCGACACTGGTGAAGCCAAAGTGCCCATGTTTGCCGCCGAGTCGTGAGCCTTTCCTGTGTTTGAACTCGCAGCAGGAGCTCAGCCGCTCCACCTGAAGCCCATTCAGGAAGAAGGTCAAGCTGAACGGGAAGCCTCTGTGTCGACGTGAAATAAACTGGAAAGTTTCTGAAGCAAAAATAGAGAATGATGAGACAATGGTTTGGGGTGTCTATATAAATTTACATATGCAAATCCAAAAACCACGACCCGATTTCACACACTGACCCCCTTCATGAAGCTTTCCCTTGTACACACACAGGTTCTCTCCTCCACAGTGCTGCTGAAACACTTTGACATCGTCCCTCATGTCGGTCAGTTCACTGGAGAGATGCACTGTTTTGCCAAAGTACAACATGTTGACACACACTCTGCTTTGGTGAACAGAGCTCCTCAGCAGTGGGGTGTCCTGGATGGAAAAAGTGACAAGTCGGGGTCTATTATTATTATTTATTAAGTAATAATTTCTTTACTGAATCTAAAAATATATTATACAGTATATTATATATCTTAAGTTCCTGATCTAAAATCTGATGTTAGCGATACACAGAGGTCGATGAGATTTGATTCTATATCATAAATATAAGGGGGCATTAATACTATCCATCCATCCATCTTCTGCCGCTTATCCGGGGCCGGGTCGCGAGGGCAGCAGCCCAATCAGAGAAGCCCAGACCTCCCTCTCCCCAGCCACCTCCTCCAGCTCATCCGGGGGAACACCAAGGCGTTCCCAGGCCAGCCGAGAGATATAATCTCTCCAGCGTGTCCTGGGTCTGCCCCGGGGCCTCCTCCCGGTGGGACATGCCCGGAACACCTCACCCAGGAGGCGCCCAGGAGGCATCCTTGTCAGATGCCCGAAGCACCTCGACTGGCTCCTTTCGATGTGGAGGAGAGGGCTCTACTCTGAGCTCCTCCCGGATGGCCAAACTTCTCACCCCATCTCTAAGGGAGAGTCCAGCCACCCTTCGGAGGAAGCCCATTTCCGCCGCTTGTATCCGCAATCTTGTTCTTTTGGTCACTACCATTAATACTATTCATTTGCAAATTAAGTTTTACATTTTCATTACACAACTTTGTCATGATGTGTCTCAGAAAATGCGTGCCATCCACAGGAAATTCTATTTGTTGTTCCTGATTTATCCAAAGGAAGTGCAGCTTTGTGTTTGTTGTGGATACTTTTGTTGCCAGGGAAATAACGAGAAAAGATAAAGACCTAACTCACGTCAGCTCCACTGGAGGCGGTGGTCGGGCGCAGTCTGCGGCCTCTGACAGTACTGCTGGCAGTGCCCTTTAACCCTCTCTCTTTCCTCTTCATAGCTGGAGGCACCGGAGTGACAAAGTTGCTGATAACTGGGAGGCAATAGGGCGAGATGCCATGGGAGTGGGAGGCCTCCACTGCAGTCAAACGTCTCCGAGGCTCTTTTTCCATCTGGTAGAAAGGTTAATGAAGTCTTTACACTGGTTCTGCTGATACGGCTTCTCTCAGTGCCGTCAACTATTGGTATGATTTTATCAATTATTTTTCATGCTAAGGTCTACATCTACATTTCTACATGTCTAATAGGTAGCTTCTAAAAAATGCAGTATAAAAAACCCCCCAAACAAATTACAACTTTATATCACTTGCAAATCTAATGTGACTACACAGAAAAGCCTTGACACCCTCATATACAGGTGAGTATCTTGAGTCTCGCACTCACAGTGCAGTTGAATGGCAGGTGGTTCTCATGAGAGGATTCGAGGAGTCTGCAAGGGGAGCTGTTTCTGACCGAAGCCGTGGTGCTGTTACTGTGGATTGGTTTCAAGCGCACAGGCCTCTGCATCTTCCCTGGGGCCGTATTGGGTCGAGATGAGCTCGGCTAAAAACACAGACATTCAGTATGCGTTGTGCTAACTATGTGCACAATACAACTATGTTCTGTATTGTTAGTGAACCGTCACTACGGTGCACTTTTACAGTGGAATATGTGCAAAAATGCCATACATGGAGTTGTGTTTCTTTTAACACAAAACCACCTTCTCATTATAATAAGTGTTATGCGAAATGACAATTTTAGTTTTTTTTCTAATCTAATCTCAATCTTGTAATTATATTATATTTTTGTTAGTGTAATCACATTTTTTAAATTGTTCTCAACGTTGTTGTGCTCTATTTCTCATTTGTATACATTTACAGATGACAGAATTGCTGTTTTTTATTGTTAGTGATCTTTAACGTGTCCCATTACTTTTAAAATACTACAAACTTCTTAAAATAAATTCACAAGAAATCATGATAACAACAAACGTATCCAAAATGCATATTAGTCATCTTCTTATCGTTTCCGAACAAATCCCCATCGATGTATATCAAGCAAGGCTCGACCTGCTTTAGTATGAGATTTGGGTTAGGGGAGGGCGGGGGGCCCTTTCAGCAAGGTAAGCATAGCGATCAAAGACAGGATTACTGGCTCTATTTATTCTGGCATCAAGGTCTGTGACTTTTTATGTTTCAAAGATAACACACAGCTAATCCCAGCACTTCACTCAGAACACTCTTCTGTGCACAAAGCAAACAGCTGAAGCTGGAACTCTTCATACTAAAATACCAATGTCAATATAAACATGGCAACTATGAGGATGCACAGGTTATAACATACATTACAGTAATTTCTCACTTCACATCACTCATCTCCTCGGCTGCAGGTCAGATTTTCAACATGTTTGCTCAGCTAACTTTACTAATGTTACAAAGAATGCACATTTTTTCTGCTCTATAAGATGACAATTTTATGTCTTTTTTTTTTTTTTTTTTTTTCCTTTTTTTTTTTTGTAAT